>JAECUM010049205.1:0-14773 GCA_016617855.1 Megalonaias nervosa
TGTGTGTGTGTGTGTGTGTGTTTTTGTTTTATTTGTTCCATTAGTTGTAATTGTGATGATCGTGGTAATTCAAATTGTTGTTGTGGTTTCAGTTGTAATTGTTGTGGTAGTGGTGATGATGGCAATAACCGTTTACTTTTTTGTTTAGATTTTTCGATATGCTCATATACCATACTGTCAAATTTATTAAAATTATTAATATCTTCCTCAGATCTGATTTCCGGAATACCAGTAGCGATACGATATACATCCTTGATCCAATCAGCAGATTTTAGAGATTTAACATATTCTGGTTTTACGTATTTTTTTCTTGTATAATATCCATACGCGGCAATATTAAGTAATTGGTCTTCGTTCTTGATAGCAGAAATACCTTCAGGCGTAAATTTATCTACTATATTAGTTCTGGTTCTTGATGGTTTAGGTTGTGGTTGAGCTGCTTGAATACGGCCAGCAATATCAACAGGTGATTTTAGAGATTTAACATATTCTGGTTTTACGTATTTTTTTCTTGTATAATATCCATACGCGGCAATATTAAGTAATTGGTCTTCGTTCTTGATAGCAGAAATACCTTCAGGCGTAAATTTATCTATATATTAGTTCTGGTTCTTGATGGTTTAGGTTGTGGTTGAGCTGCTTAATACGGCCAGCAATATCAACAGGTGATGTTTCAAGAGCTTTCTGTGTTGCCTCAGTTGCTGTAACAATTTTCTTTGTTGGTTTGACAATCGGTTTAAATAATTGTTCTGTACCGTCTGTAAATTCCACTTGAGACTCCTGACGTTCTTGTAGTTGCTGCTTGACAGAATTACGGACGGGTAAATATTTTTTCATTGCATCTAGTCTCTCTCTCGAGCTAATCTAGTTGTGTGAGATTCTCCTATCATTATTGTTATATTAATAATGATTTAATTATAAGGTGAACGACCAGCGTTGAGTGACCAGCACGTAAACGAAACATGCCTGAAAATAAAAACGATGATGTAACAAAATGAGCTAACCCAATTAGAGAAATCTCATGGCCTGAAGGAGGTTTTGGTTTAACATTATTGACCTTGAGATGTCATTTTCGTAGGAAGGTTTATTTTTCATAAATAAGGTCTCCAACATAAATGGTCTGTTCACCCTCCCTGCTGCTCAGGGACATATTAAATGTAAATAGAATAATAATTAAAGACGATACAATGATAACAAATGGCACACGACAATTCCGACCAGGATCGGTGCTTGAAAAAGGACTCTTCCGGGACTCATGACGAACATGGCGGGTGTTACCAATAAACAGTTATCATTATTGTATAATCTTGTATCGAAGTATACAATGTGGGACCCATTAGACAAGAAATATTATTATTATTATTATTATTATTATTATTATTATTATTATTATTATTATTATTATTATTTGTGGTAGTAGTAGTAGCGCCATCGTTATTATTATTATTATTATTATTATTATTATACAAAGCACATTACTCTGTATCTCTTTATATTCAAATACTGATTACATTATTTTTAGGCCATTGTCTTCAAATGCTTTTTTTACCCTTTGGCATGCTACCATTCCGACCAGGATCGGTGCTCCTGAATCGAAAATGGACTCTTCGAGAACTCAGTACGAACATGGCGGATCACTGCTGTAAATTGACCAGTCATGTCCGTAACAGTAAAAATTGAATGAGTACACGAATACGCTAGTGAAAAATGTGTTTATCTACGTTGAACACTACAGAAGCACAGAATGCTAGATACTGGAGAAAAAACTGTTATGGCCGAAATGTGAAGTGTGTGATAAATTATATAATGATAGTTGAAGTTTAAAACGGCATGTGAAGAAGCATAATGGAGAAAAACCATATAAGTGTGAACTATTTGATACAATGTTTAATCAGAATGGAGACTTGAAACTGAGGATATATACAGGAGAAAACCATTTAAGTGTGTAGTGTGTGACGTTTAACAGGAAGGAGATTTGAAACTGCAGATGGAAAATACTGGGGGAAAACCATTTTAGTGTTTCGTTTGTGATGAAAGGTTTAGTCAGAGTGGAATTTTCAGGGTGGTGCATACTGGAGAAAAACCATATAACTGTGAAGTGTGCTATACAAAATTTAATGATAGTGGACATTTAAAAAGGCACATGAGGAAGCACACTGGTGAAAAACCATATCAGTATGAAATAGAATGTTTAATGAGAATGGAAATTTGAAACTGAACATGAACATGCATACTGGAGAAAAATCATAAAAGTGTGGAATGTGTGAGAAAATGTTTAATCAGACTGGACTTTTAAAAACACACATGAGTATTCATACTGGAGTGAAACCATTCAAGTGTGAAGTGTGTGATCAAATGTTTAATTGTAGTGGAGTTTTAAAATTGCACATGAGGATTCATACTGTAGAAAAAACATTCAAGTGTGAAGTCTGTGATAAAGTGTTTAATCACAGTGGAAATTTAAAAAACCACATGAGGATTCATACTGGAGAAAAACCATTCAAGTGTGAAGTCTGTGATAAAGTGTTTAATCGTAGTGGAAATTTAAAAAAGCACATGAGTGTTCATATTGGGGAAAAACCATTCAGCTGTCAAGTGTGTGATAAAATGTTTACTGGTAGTGAAGCTTTAAAATTGCACATGAGGATTCATACAGGAGAAAAAACATTCAAGTGTGAAGTTTGTGATAAAATGTTTAATCATAGTGGAAATTTTAAAAGCCACATGAGGATTCATATTGGAGAAAAGCCATTCAAGTGTGAAGTGTGTGATAAAATGTTTAATCAGAGTGGACATTTAAAGAAGCACATGAGGATTCATACTGGAGAATAGCCATTCGAATGTGAAGTGTGTGATAAAAAGTTTAATCACAGTGGACATTTAAAGAAGCACATGAGTATTCATACTGAAGAAAAACCATTTAAGTAAAATGGTTGTCAACAATAGTTTGGTAGCTTGATGAAAAAAACAAAGATATATTATTTTGATACATGTTTATCAAATTATTTTAAAATTAAAACACTCATTTCAAAGTGATTTGGTCTGACTTTTATTCATCAATATCATCTACAATATAAATACATTGTAGTGTTTTTATTGTTGACTCCACATGACTCGGTCAGACTTTTTGCGACTGCATCAGGCCTGGAAGTGTTTAGTAGAACTTTAGATGAACCACATGGTGAACTCACCCCATGGAGAAATTGCCTTTCATGAAATTGCCCCGTGGAGAACCCGCCCCAGCGTATCTGGAGAAGTCTCCCCAGGGTGGTTGGTGAAATCGCTCCCAGTTGAAAATCCAACTTGTATCATGAAAGAATGATCGTCCTTTAATTTAGATAAATAATTTTCATAAAATGGATGACTGCTCTGGTTGCGTAATGGTTAGAGCATCCACCACGGATGCAGAATGTGGCCAGTTTGAGCTTGCCAAGTCATACCAAAGACTAATAAAAATGGTACTAACAGCTGCCTTGTTAAGCCCTCAGCATTAAGAGGTTAGTGTTAGGACTGGCTGACCTGGTGTCAAGTTAATGTGGCTGGGTGGGAGATCATGCTACATGTCTGTGGCATGATGCCCCATTGCTAGACATTACCATAAACTGCCATACTGCAGATGTTGTAGCGATATTACTGAAATATTGTTAGAGCTACATTTAAAATCCAAACCACTAACACACACACACACATACTTGTATTCATATACTTGTGAGAACCTTGACTTCTGACTGCATTTCACGTACCATAAGAAGGAATGCAAGTATAGTTTAGAAATTTGAAAGCAAGTTTAATTACAACCCAGGACACATCTGTATCACTTACTTTTTGCCGTTTAGTTCTTTAAACATTATGAGGACTACTCTTACTTTTACCATCTTCGTGAGGATGTCATGGTGAGGACTAATTACACACAACAAGCTCAGGAACTAATTTCTCTGCAGTTACAAACTATAGACAAACAGATACACAAGCTTAAATGTTCAGATCTCTTAAAAATATAAGTTTAAGTTATTTTGCTGAAAACAACACTGCAGGCACTGTTTTGCAACTTCCTGACCTCTTTTATTGACACAATCAAAAATTGCCATCAGGTTGTCAAATGAGAAATATCATTACAACAAAAATATGCATCAAGTCAACACAGTACGCAATTAAAACTTAAGAATATCAAACTTATCTAAATTGTCAATTCATCTAGTAAAATAAATAATTAAGATTTTTTAAAATTTAGGTTGACACCAAAGCAACACAAATGTTTGCCCTTGGCAAATTCACTGAAACTGAAGTTGCCTTTCGGAAATCTGCTCTTGACCCATTAATATGGCAGTAGATCACAACTAAAGTTTAGGCATTAGGCAGAATAAAATGGGAAGTTAAGGAATTTGCATTACATTCATTTTACAGTTAATTTTTTTCAACTTTTTTCTTTGTTTATGCCTTAAAACCATATGTCCATAATTTATCAAAAATGTGTGTAAAAAGTAAATGAAGATAAATATGTACACAAGAAGTGTTAGAATACAGACATATGCATGTGTATTTACACAGATAAATATATTATGGCTTTGAAATAGCCAGAATTGAGAAAGAGAGTATAGAGAGAAGGGGAGGGCATAGGTAAAATACATTGAACTGAAACATTAAATATTTTTCTTTGAAATGGTTCATTTGATTTGCTTTTGGAAACGTTAAGTACATTTTTCTACTTCTGGATATGCTACAAGATGAATATGTACAGTAATGAAAGCTAGACTTTATGGAATAATATCTTTTTTTTTAAACTAAATGATTTGAGAACACTGACTTATCCATTTGCTTAATAATAATCATCTAGTCACCTTGAAGTCGGTGACATTCATTTAAACCATCTCTGACTAGCTGACTTTTGAAAAGGAGTTTAAAAAGCTTATTTTTATTCGTTTACTTTTTTCCAAACAATAAATAGTTATCAGCCTTCTATAATTTTAAAGTAAACAATCAAATAATAGATGATAAACACCGATTGGGTTGCTAGTAATACCGTATCAATGATATACCATGAGATGTATAACTTTTTCATTAAAAGAAAAAATCAGGCTAGCCAAATTATCCAGATCACACACACACACACACACATCACAGGGTATGCAACTTTGTATCTTTTCATTATATAAATCCCAAGGCAAGTGCATACATGCCGTTACAATGAACTACATTCTTGTTGGTTACTTGGTCTAAGTTCATTTTCAAGGTTTTCATCCAGCCCAAATTCTTTTTCTCTCTCACCACAGGTTTCTGAGTATTTTGTCCCTATGCATGAGAGGGGAGGGGGAATGGAAAGCAGAGAGGCTTATGATGAAATTGTGTACCATATTTATTGAATTCAGTTAGAAAATGGGGATAATTAATACAAATATTCATGTTATGTTACAGTTTACAAAATGGAAATTATGCACTCTAACAGGGATAGACTGATTACAGAAACTGTGGACCATTAAGTAAAAGAAGATTGCGATATATGTAATCATACATAAAGGTGTGTACTTTGGGGACATCGCAAAGTATGAAAATTGCAGAACATAAAGGTTTATGCACTGTACTTGACCTCTCAATATTTTCGCTTTGCTGCACGATAATGCCTAGGACTAACATGAACTTCTTCCTGGCATCAGGCAAGTAGATTTTGAAAACCCTAATAATAATAATATGAGGCTCAACTATTCTGCATCACGTTGAGGACTTGTACTTGTAACTGATGACGAGATTTACAACTATAACCATTGTACTAGATGGGCGAGGGGGAGAGCATAAAATCAGATTCAATTATTTTTTATTCCTACTTTTTAAACATCTGACATCATCAGTATTGAATTCTTAACATGAAATATATTGCATCGAAACAGTTTCAGATCACATATCATAAGAAGTTCATGATCTCTCCTCCAAGAAGATCAGACTAATAGGACCAAAGCAACACTCTTGTTTTCATATTAAGTTATAATGGTATTTTGCAATGAAGCAAAACTGGTGGTGGTTTGTCCTTGTATGTATTATACAGGTGGTACAATGCAAGGATTTTTTTCTCTTAATATAAATGTCTTATAAAAGTACAACTTTAAAAAAAAAAATGTAACAATGCTTGTAAAGTATATTTAATTTATATTTTGCTGGCCTTTATCCATGATTATTTGTTACATATATCAAAATTTTAAGATTGACCTTAGTCAGTAATTGAGTTTAATGCCTACTGGACAAAACTCTTATTGTTGTGTAAACAATATTATTGTCACGCTATGCACCATCTATAAAGTCATGTGTGAGCAAGCTATAATCTACGTGTCTTGAATAGTACCGCGGATTTGTGTTTGATCTGACCAGCTGGAGACCGGAATCTTGAATCAGTACAGGTGATAGATCACTCCACTTCACACCTCTGTGTTACAGCTTAGTCCTAAGATCAGCGGGAAGCCCGTGTGGTGAGTGGGGCATGTTCTCATCCATCCCCATGTTGACAGACAGTGAGAGAGACTATGCCCGCTAAGTTTGATTGGATTGGTTCATAGCGATATCCAATCGGAATTGAGATAGAGGGTGTGATTACAATGCAGGCCGAATTATAACTTTCAGAACTCCAAGAAAAAATGTAGTTTCACCTAAGCAGATAAATGAGCAATAGAGTTACTCTGAGAGAAGCCATTTTTAATTTGGCGGTAAAACTTAAAGGTAGATTCTAAAGAAAGACAAAGCTTCAAAAAGGAAGCTTTTTAGGGGACAGAACTCCCGGTTCCGTTGAGTCCCGAGTCTCCAAGAGGTGGAGACGGAATTGAGACTAGACGAACAGTTGAAGTCGAAAGAAGTCTAGTCGTTGGAGAGAAAGTGGAGGAGGAGGAAAAGGTTTCTGGAGGAGAAAGTGGGGGAAGAGGAGAAGAAATTTGGAGAAAGTCGGCGAGGAAGAGAAGGAATTGGGAGAAATAAGACAGAAGAATAACACAGATGAGTAAAATACAAGGACAGGTGGAAATCAATCTCACACTGCTAGTCAAGTGATGCAGTAGGCTATTAAAGGGTTGAGCGGAAGGAGTGTAATTGGAATTTTGAATCATTTGACTATTGAATTGAATTTCACCCTTTTGAATATTTAACCATCCAACTGTCGGCAATGCTGACTGGGGGCTCAGAGCTTTACATCTACCTTTCACTAAATTTTTAACTTCCAACAAAATTGAGCCTGGGTGGGACTTCTACAATAGTTTAAATGGGATACTGGGAGCACCCCATCGTATCATAACAAATCCCCACAATAATACGTAGCTAATATTTCTGTATGATTTTAGATCATATATTAAGATCATTATTACTGGAGGTAAATATGTTTACTTGAGTTTGAATTTAGGACAATGGTGTTCCTCATGGGAATTCCAAGTGTACCTGCTGCATTACGTTGTCTTAACTGAAATTTTAGTAAGAGATTGTTTAAAACGTATAGTATTCTCAAAATAACCTTCAACCTATTTCTGTTATTACATTTTTGGGGGTTTGTTAACAATGGGAGAAGTAAACAGAACCTTATTGCATATGATGTCTTAATATCAGTGTTTGAGGCTCAATTTAGGTTGTGTTTCAGTTAATATTTCAGAGGATTCATTTCTTTAAATTATTCACTGAAATTTCAAGGTGCTCATTATTTCTTTTTGGACTAAATCACTATTTTGGAACTGTACTGAATTCATTCAAAGACGTTTTGGATTATATCACCGTGATACATGAAGACTGTTGGCACATTAGCACTTTCGGGGCTACTGACATCAAGTTCAATATTGGAATTGTTCGGATCACTACTGGAATTCATTTGAAGAAGAGAAAGACAAATGCAATTGCAGAAAGAGTTGCAGAAAGAAGAAAAGAGAGAGAAAGAGAAAACATGCAAATGGTGTGTGTGTGTGTGTGTGTGTGTGTGTGTGTGTGTGTGTGTGTGTGTATGTTTGAGTTGGATATTTATTGTAGCTTTAACAGTTTTTCAGTCATATCGCTACGATGTCTGCAGCATGGCAGTATATAGTGATGTCTAGCACTGGGGCATCATGCCGCTGTCCCACCCACTTACATTATCCTAACATCAGGCCAACCAGTCCCAACACTAACCTCTTAATGTTGAGCTAACGAGGCAGTTGTTAGTACCATTTTATGTCTTTGGTATGACTTGGACGGGGTTCGAACCAGCGACATCCCGAATCCGGGACGGACGCTTTAGCCGCTAGGCCACTGGAGTGATCGATAGGCAAATGGAAATAAAAAAGAAGAGATGGAAATATAGAGAGAGAAGGGGGAAATGCAGTTTGCATTAAAAATTAGAACTGAAAAGTGAAAAGCAACCCCTCCCTTTAAATACAAAGTCATGTTTTGATGCTATCATAAATAATAGGTTAGTACCATTTTTTAGAGAAGAGGAAGTAGATCAATATGGCGAAGAGATCATTGGAATATATTTTTGCAAAGTGTACTTATGAGCAAAGCTAATAAACTCCACACTTCGCGGTCATTTCAACAGGGTGTTAATTATGATGTGGTTAAGGAATGTAACTTCAAGGGTTATGAGTTGGTACCTGACGTAAATCAACACAGGTTTGCAATTTCAAAACGGAAACTGGATAGACCCATGTCGAATTTGCAAGAGAAGAAGAACAAATACTGGATCAGTGGTGCTTGGTCAAAAAAGGTTGATCAAGATTAACATAGCCTCAGACAGCTTATATTAGTTGAAAGGTTCAAATATGGTGTCCATAGTGACGTCAAGACCTAGAGTGGCGAGTAAAAAGTTGAAACGCTAGAAAATGCTTCTTGTACAGCTGAAAATTATTCCTTGACTCAAAAGTTTCTTTTGTCTTTAAGTCTTCCTCTCAGGAGTTTTTCTGGTAAATATCACATTCTCGTTTCAGCACATACAATTCTCAGACTGGCACATTTTAGATATCATAATTACGGTACGTGACGTTTTGGCGCCGCCGGTTTGACGCCACCGTTTTGGCGCAGGACTTTATGGCACTGAGCCGTTTTGGCGCCGGTCGCTTTGGCGCTTATAAACATAAATGCATTTCTCAATAAATGTTAGTGATAACAGTTGGCAAAAATGCTTTGTTATTTTTAATGTATTTTTAAATAAACCAGTTATATCAAATTTGTCAAGAAATGTTTAATGAATTCTATTCAATTCCGTAAATGTGGTACCTTTTGGTAAGTTGTACAGTCCATCAGTGAACGAGTCCACTAAAATATTATGCGCTAGTCCTCTAAGGTACTCGATGATATTTCGTTCTCTGTAACACTGAACAATTGTCCTGAGTCTGACATCGGCTGCGACGTATGTTCTGTCACTCTAACGTACCCCATCGGTTTCAATATGGTAAGTTACCACGATGTAGTCTGTGTAATCGGCGCACCATAACGACCGACGCCAAAACGGCTCAGTGCCAGAAAGTCCGGGGCCAAAACGGTGGCGCCAAAACGTCCTGCTTCGCATAATTATGACAAGACCGATACGGAATCTTTATCTCGACCTATGTGCACTTATTGCAACAAGAAAATGCAGGTTATTTCTGATTGCTACAGATTTAAAAATAAGCAACATAATAAAGACAGACTTTCTAAATATTCTTATTGTAAGAGGTCAAGGTCACAGTCCTGTATTGAAAGTAATAAATTTGTTGGATCAAACAAATCAGTCTGATTTTATTATTGAGAATTATAAGCCATTCATGTTGAAAGGTTCTATATGACCCGTGGGCAATTCTGCCAAGCCCAACCATATTGAAATATTAAGATACACAGGAGCTTTTCAGAGTCTTTTATTATTATTAAAAGCTGTACCATTGAGGGTAATTTAGGGGGTTTACAGATGAACGAAATTACATCAACTTCCATCTAAGGTGGAGGAGTCTTGACAAAATATGGCATCACAGGAAGACATATTCAATACTACTGCATTGTTACATGAAAACATAATCTTAGTTACCTTTACTGTCTGCATGAACAATCTCTATTATAATCAGACAAGGTAGTTCCTTCCAAACCTGATGAAACGTCAAACTGTCAACTTGTGTTTGAAAGGAACACAAAGCAAGACAATTTCATTTGTAAAGTGTAAATATATTGAATAATTCAAATAATTTCATCTTTGCTTATTCAGAAAAAGAAGCAAACAAAATTTAAGTTATCTGTGCTAAACTTCCAATTTGATTTATTTTTCTTTAGTCGAAAAAGACTTATAGAAATGAGAAGTGGGCAGCTCACCTTTGAGCGCACTAAAAGCGCATGCTAAAATACAAGTCAAAAATGTAGATGTGACATAATCTCCTTAATTGCCATTTTAAACATCTGACAAACAGAACAGCTGCATAAACAGATTCATCTGAAAGGTGTTTAGTAAGTTTTGCCTTCAGAATATTCAGAAAAAATATGTGTTTAAGAAAAATATGAGAATGTTCAAATAGCAAAACTATAAATCTGAACACAAATTTAAACTTCCTTGGCCTGAAGGCAAATTAATCAAATTACCAAAATGAAGTCTAAGAACACACTGTAATCACAACTGGAAAATTTACACTATTTATCGGTCTATAAGTCACTGTTAAGTTTAAGTCGAATTTGCAAATTTTGTACAGTTTCTATCCTTCATCCATATAAAGGTTGATCATTAGATGCTGAGTATAAGACAACTACAGAGCAATGCCTTGTATTTTTTCTACTGTTTGTTCCACATAGCATCGTGAATTTTCCATAAATTCGCAGATTAGCACCATAATGTGGCTAAAAGTATCTTAATTCATTTCAATCAAAACATTTAAAACAAATAAGCTACAGATGACCTGAAAAGTTAATGATTTACAGATAGGATAAAATTTGCAATGCTGTGTGAAATGAACTTTAGCAACTTACATTTTCAGGAATATTAATACAGTGTAGTATGTATTTCAGATTACAGGGAAATTGCATCACTGATGCTAAAATGTCTTTTCTAGAGTTCTGTTTTGATGAGAGAGGCATGTGCATTTCATCGCATTTCATGCTATTCTGTACATTACTGCCCTGTTTATCTGCAGTTTTTATGAAAGAGAAAACAGTAATAAAGTAAACAGTAAATGTAAACTAATAAAATACATGCCATAATCCTTCAGTTTCAAATTTAAATATTCACATTATTTATATCCATGAAGACTCCATTTAGGTCAAATCCCAAAAATGACAATTGAATCATATTGTGTAATTTTCTTTGTATGCACAATGACCTCACCTTTCGCAACAAAAGTAGTAAGTTCATGCACACTTCCCGTAGTCATATGGCATGTGATTTTCATCTTTGCTCATGCTAGGTGTTAGTCTGAACGACATTTCTGTCGTCGAATACAGAATGTGTCACTGGTTGAGAAGCTTGCACGAGTAAGCACCTGGCATTACATGGTACTGTTATTCATAATACCCAATGGGTATTTTCATTTCCCGATTTGATCTGGTCTGCCGATCATTGACCTCAAACAGGTTTTAAGTGGAATGACTTGACTCAAGCATTAGTATATTTAATTAGCATGTGAATAACACTGCAAAGCTTTTTTGTTCTTGAGACAATGGAGATCTTAATTAAAACTAGAAGGAATTGTTGACACAGTGGTATCAATTGATAATGGAATGTAGCATTGCCTTTGTACAGGAGTATGATTACTATTGTCAATTAATTTCACAAAACAGAGTTTTTGTTGTTGTTGTTGTTGTTGGGCTTAACGCCATTTTCCAGCACACGATAGGCTATACATGGCGGCCAGTATTAATGGTGGAGGAAGAAACCGGGAAATCCGCGGAAAGAACCACCGACCCACGAGAAGCTACTGGCAAGCTTTCTCACATATCCACATTCGCCGAATCTTAGACTCGAACCCACGCAGACAGAGGTGAGATGGTAGTGATCCGTAACGGAGAGCGCTTTAGACCACTAGGCCACTCGGGGCCCCCTCAAAACAGACTATAAGTGTCCTGAAACCTCTCTCTCATATCGGGGCATATTTTATTTGGTCACGAGATGCAAGAAGAAAAATGCAATGAAATACCTGTCTTTGTCATTATTAGTCATTTTCTAATTCATATATATATATATATATATATATATATATATATATATATATATATATATATATCATCAAATTTAAACAACATATAGTACTAGTACATACTGTTTTAGCGCAATTGCATCTGATGCACATGCATTTAATATAGAAAATCATGTAGACATTTTAAAATACTTCTCAATGTCGGGTGCTTATTTATTTAGTACGCAATCTCTTTCCAAAATGATAATTTTTTACATATTATTTTCCATGCTTTTGGAGAAAATATTTTTATTTTTCTTTTACATAACAAAAATACACGATGAACGATAACACAATTTGAAGGACATGATCCATATACATGTCAATTTGGAATATAAGATGAAGCCAAGCCTTGCTAATCCAAGAGTATCAACTTATAGGCCAGCAAATATTTATCATCTATTTGAATTTTACAGGTAAAGGTTCATGTTTTAGCTTTAAGATAGCTGTAGATTTTGAAATTTTAATAGACCTTAATCTGGCTCCATGGACATCTTGCCATAGAAAGTTCCTTCCTCTTTGCCTCTTCACGTACTGCTTTTCCTGGTAGTGAAGCAATTCTTATAAATTGCCCCGGTTATCTTTCTACAGCTGCCTTCTCCTCCTTAGACCATGGTACTCTAGCAAATTTCTTCATTTTTGCTTTCACACTTGACTTGTAGTTTTTACCTAAAAAATATCCCGTTTACTTTCAGATCTTACATTCCCCAAACATTAATACCATTTTAAACAGGAATTGTTCAGCTGTTTAACATGTACGGCATGTTCCATTAAAACATACAATGGACCCAGGGCGGGCACTTTTAAAGTGGTTACTAACCCAAAGATGCAATTTAAAATTTTATCATTTCAATATGAACTCTGTGAAACCAAGGTACCCTGGCATATAGTTTTAAAAACAAAACTGCCTTCCCTGGGTACCATGTATGTTTAAATGGAACAGCCCTAAGCAATGTAAATAAACTAATATTGTCAATAGGAAACATTAAAATTAGGATCTTGAGTTCACACTGACAAATATGTATTATCGTAACATACTAATGACTTGCTTTATCAGCAACAGCTACCAATGAATATCATCTACAAACATAGTAAACATTATGTAAAATTTTTATCCTCATAATCACAGCCATATAGTACATAAATTGTAGCCAGTTAAAGAAAGTAAACCAGTTTAATTGTTAACATCTCTAAGAACACATCAAATCAAAAAAGGAATAATGTGCCATTAACTAAATATGATTTAGACATACTGGAACAATTAGATTTGACATAAAATGAACTGAGTTTAATATAGTGGGATAATGTTATCACTAATTTTTTAAACAATCTTGGAAGTACAGCCGTTATCATTAACAGTGAATTCTTTATTATCATGTGAAAAACTTGTGATTTGTAAAGAAAATATATTTCTGCTGGTGTCCTAATGCTCCGAAATATAATTATTTTGATACAACTAAAGGTCCAAGCAATCTAGTATGATACATTTAGATAATATGTTATAATCATGTAATTTCAGCTTATAAATATTACTAAGTGGATATCCTTAATAGGTGCGCTCGTTTTCCAATACGGATCATCATGGGATCTTGAACTTGGTTGTTTGTGGTAACCATCAAGAAAGGAATTCACAGCCTTAATGGTTTTTGTAATCACATCTGGTTTTGGGGTTGTTTTTTATAAAGCATTCCACATCAGTTTATTTCAAGTGCTAAACCCCAGGGGCATCAATTTTAATAAATAGCCTACATAAATTCCTATGTTATGTAAATTGAATTTGCATTGTTCTCAATGGATTTCCAAACTAAAGAGTCATTTGACAGTTGTTAATTCCAAATTCTCAAAGGCATTTTATAATGTGTCTTTTCAAAGGCTGTAATTTAAATTATTCCTAACAATATTCTGTATATGTTTCGATATTGCAACTATATTAACGTGCTTTATACATGTAAAATCGTGGCCTAAAAACAGCAGATACTATGATGATGCTCTGTTTTGACCCCACTTCATAAACACTCAGTTCTCAAGAGAATGAATCTCTCAATGACAAAATAATCACTTGCCATAAAAAAAAACCCATTTCACTAATTATCCTGTTGTAAATCAGTAAAGTTCTCATCAAAGTCCTTAGTAACTATTTCGATGTGGTAAATCAACTTCTGCCTAAAACAGTCAGCTACTAAACGTGTGATGGCAGTTTGACGGACAGTGGACACCTACATTAGCAACACTGTTCAGAATACTGTAATGAATTTTCAAATTCCATGAGGAGCTGTTGTAACTGATTTATTTGAGGTGGTTGTTTTGTTACTCTAATAAGCGCATATTTACCAGAATCAATTACTTGTATGATACATTTCATAGTTGTAGCAGCATCCTTTGCATTTATGTTAGGGGCCCCGAGTGGCTGAGTGGTCTAAAGCGCTCATCATTCCGGATCACTTCTGTCTCACCTCCGTCTGCGTTGGTTCGAGTCTCAGGTTCGGTTAATTTGGATACGTGAGAAAGCTTGCCAGTAGCTTCTCTTGGGTCGGTTGTTCTTCCCGGGGTTTTCCATGGCTCTTCCTCCCCCAGTTATACTGGCTGCCATGCATAGCCTATCTTGTGTTGAAAAATGGTGTTAAATCCTACAACAACAACAATAACAACAGCATTTGTTA
>JAECUM010049217.1:0-21498 GCA_016617855.1 Megalonaias nervosa
TTCTGGGAGTGTTTCATGTTCCCTTCTAAAGTGGCTTTTTAATTGTTCTCTGTAAATTTCCGTTTTTTTTTTTTTTGGCGCGAACCTTCTTTCTAGCGAATTCATTAGCCTGTCATAATCTCGAGTTCCAGATCCCAGTAGCTGTTGGGCCTGACCCCTGAGACTCACTGCTAGATAAAGCCCTTTCTCTTCTTGAGTCCATTTATTTATCCCGGCACACGTACTAAAATGCGCTTGAAAGTACATCAGTGGTGTGGTACCGTCGAACGTTTGTGGCGTTACAAGTGGTCGTTTCAGTTTATTTTGTTCCGAGAATTCTAATCTTCTTTGGGGAGCTTGATTTCTTTCCTTGGGTCTCGATGGCGTCAATTAATGTTCAATTCCGAGAGTCCTTCGTGTATTTTCTTCTATTTCACGTTCCAGTTGCCGAATTTCATTATCAATTCTTTCTTGCATATCCATAGTTGACGATACTGTCTGTGACTGCGCCATTTTCAGTTATTCATAAGATTTTCCAGGGTTTGCAACTACTTTATGAAAAAAATAATCCCATCGCTGCCACCAAATTGTGTAGCGCGCAACCCGGTCTAGATCTTACCATGGACTCTCTTATACTGACCCCACGTTTAGATTTTCTCAGATTTTTCTAGCCTCCCTCTAACTTATCCTGACAGTGACATGTAACAGTCTTTTCCAACATCACAAGGTCATTAACCTTACTTCTTAAGCCTATAACAATATTCCCTAAAGAAGACGCACCAGCCAGCCTCTGTCCTTGTCAGATCGTTTCTCCATTTTACGGCGCCATTAAACAAACACTGACCTAGTGTGATATTTATCACTTAACAGGCTAGCTTTGGGAACTATTTACAAAGTCAGCAAAGATACCTTGCTATAGGTCTTTAAGTCTGTCCTTGCAGTTGAAATAGGTGAGTTTTAAGAGCGCTCTTGAATGAGATCACTGTGTCTTTGTGTCTAAGTGCAGTGGGCAATTCGTTCCACGTTGCCTGGCCCTGATATGCAAAAGAGAGTTGTCCATATGATTTCATTTTCATAGTGGGAATAATGAGAATACGAGTGTCAGAAGAGGAGCGTAAGTATCTTGCAGGTGTGTACACATGGATGAGGTCAGATAGGTATGTTGGACTGGAGCCCGTCAGTGAAACGTAGCACAGAGAACAAATTTTTTGTTTAATTCTGGATCTAAAGCTAAAGCAAGTGCAGGTTTTAAAATTAAAAATAACACAGACATTAGCTCCAAAAGCATTCAATATATGAGATTACATTTTGTTCCTCACGACAATATTATGTATCTTTTGGATAAATTATCAGTTTAATAATAATAATAATAATAATAATAATAATAATAATAATAATCTCTCTCTCTCCTCTCTCTCTCTCTCTCTCTCTCTCTCTCTCTCTCTCTCTCTCTCTCTCTCTCTCTCTATATATATATATATATATATATATATATATATTATTGTTAGGCATTGTTGCTGTTATTGTTGTTCCTTTCGCTTGTTTTGGAATTTAACAAAGACACAGGTTTATATTAAGAAAGTAAATTCGCGATGACATTAAGGGGTTGTTATCCACGCTCCACCATAGACGACCCATATTTGTTCGGAATACCTCACTTTATTTTAGCCATTCTTAAGCATGCTATCATTTAATCGAACAATATTAAATTTATTTTATATCAAGGAGAACTTTATTGTACCCTTTGTTTTCTGCATAGCTGTAAATCCATAAATAATAAATATTTATAAATTACGTCTGTCATTGTTTGTGCTTTATAAAAAATTTTTTTAGTCTGAATTTAATAATGTTTCCCACTGGTCACGAAGCATGAAGGCGTTAAGACATTTCATACAAATTCTGCATATATATATATATATATATATATATATATAGAGAGAGAGAGAGAGAGAGAGAGAGAGAGAGAGAGAGAGAGAGAGAGAGAGAGAGAGAGGGAGGGAGGGAACACCACTGTGCCAATACCGTTACGATTCTATGATCACAAACTAAGTAACAGAAAAAAAACAAAACCAACAAGTTTTGTAAAACTTAACAAAACAATTTAATTATCAAAGTTATAAATGAAAATGTACGAGGAATTTATAGTATTATGAAGTGAATACAAACTAATTGTTACGGTGCCCCCACTTTGTTGGGGGTGGGTTGTTTTGTTGGTGGAACTGATTGACGGATTGTACAGTCTTACAAGGTGTCCGCTTTATTGGTTTATCGTTGTCTAGAGGGTGATCGCCTTCCGTGTTATTGCCCGGATCGAGTAAATATTAATATAAAGTGTAAAACTTATAGATGGAATAGATAGAGATCTGAGCAGATATGTAAAACATAATGAAAAATAACAATTTAATCAATTACATAAACAACCGCGATAATGCATTACATTAGGAAGATACATTTCTTTTTGAAATAGATAATTCACCGAATTTCAAACACAAATATACTTATATAAATAGCCGATCTGTTTTAAATGATAGAATTGGTTCATCATAGAATCAAGTGAACAATCGAAGTCATTGCCTTATACAACTTCATAACCTGCTTATTTCCGGTTCATTCCAACTTCACTGTGGCTGTCATTCTTGGTCCTTTTCGCTTTTCTTTTCTCTTCTCCAAACTCTCCATCGTCTCGCCTCTTTCGGCCCTCGAATTTTGTGTGGGTAGGTGGATACTTAAGTACGTGATACATAGTTTCTTGGATAAGTAGGTCGTGGATACGTTCAGTGGAGCTACTTTCCCCTTTCAAAATAAACATAGAATCAACCTAAATTTCCTGTCAGATATCCTACTGGGAATAGATCATTGCTCCCCTCTCGTTACGTCAGATATCGTTCTATCGGAATTCAAACAGATACCAAAGGCTATCTGGTCAAGCCAAATATGGCAGACCATAAACAAACCTAGTTTCATAAGATTAATGTACTTCCTAACGGCTTTCTGCCTGACTCACATTATCATCACACGAGATATAACAGTTCCGTTCTCGTCTCAATTACACAAATGAATGAATGAAATTCATTACATGGCTTAACTACGTTAATTTCAGTCAATGCACACATTCAAGTCTTTAGCATACATGAAATCTCACTTCATGGCTTAACAACGTTAATTTCAGTCAATACGCACCCAAGTCTTTATCATATGTGAAATCATCTAAGGTCGGTGAATTCACACGGATTCTCGTAACTCATATCAACTAAGGTAAGGCATGAAATTCTTAGAATACCTATTTTGCTATAACAATCAAGACGACACATTCAAATAATTCGTCGAACTTGTATAAAGAAGATCATTGTACGGGGATTCAGATAGATGAACTCACACAGTTGTATTCATATTAAGAAAACTGATCAACGAATTTAAACAAATAAATTCATGCAAATATAAGCAAATAAACCAAGCAAATCGTTATATTGATATCAACGAATTACATGAGATTGGCGCAGATACCTTGTACTTTCAAGCCAGAATTGTGTCCGTCGTCTTTCCAGACATCCGGCCCCTTGGATAAATGTTTTACCACAGAGTTTCTTCTAAATTCAACCTCGGAGTCTCCTACATTTGTTTTCTCTTGCAGAACAACGTATACTGACTAAATTTTGCGATTGGACATATTAAAACCAAGAAATTTCGTGTGTGAACCACGCCCCTTATTTAGCGCAACCAATCCGGATTAAATATATCTCCCGCCTTTTATAACTAGGCGCCAAAATTGTAGTCTGCCTGCCCTCTAGATTTCCAAATAACTGATTCTGGAAAATTTCAAATCTTACATTTCCGATACCAGATCGAAGTTAACCCTATCCTTCCAGTCTATCTGACTGTTAAACAAACAAATGCTTAATTAAGAATCACTTCTGTCATGACACATACATTAAAAATCCGTGCATTACGGCGATTTAACACGCACCGGTCCCCATAAATCTAATTAATCGTTCACCTGCCCAAATTAATGTGCGCTTCATAGATCGACAGAAATTTGCACCCTTACAGTAATCATTATCATGGTCTACGAAGGTCCTAAAAGAATGAAAAGTCCCTTATAAATTTCAAAATCGAAAATGTGTTGTTCCTCCACGAACCGCGACGTTGTCGAGAGACATTGTTCAGAATTCCTTCAAACAATTTAGAACAGTTCCAGAATAATATTATAGACCAAATAATAAACACTTTCTATTTCCACTGAGCAGTCCAAACAAATGTCCTTCCTCTCGAATAATATCTAGTATAATACAGTACAAAAAAAAGCACTCCTGCAGACTTACAACAGAAACACAAGAAATGTGAATGACTCCAAAATCGGAATGAAACTGATTGCTCAATCCTATCTTTATATACACCGTTAATACATTCATGTGACCTAGCGCAACCAACTGGAAGTTAATGAATTCTCCTAGATCGTCTAAACCCCATCAGCCAAGAGAAATTAAATCATAGGCGCCATTAAGTCATATTATTAAGAGTATTATTATTAATTGTCAACATATACGTAAGCATCTACTCATAGATCCTATGTAATACTAAACTCTAAAAATACTCAGGTCACGTCTGCAAAATTCAACCAATGATATTCTGTACGATCTACAGCGATGAATAAAAATTACAAAATTAGATAAAAGCATGTACCAGGTTTTACAAAATATAGATATACTTTAATATGCAATGATCATGGTTGGGAATATATCGATCTGTAAATTTTACCTAATCACTCACAAAATATATAACGTCCGAAGGACTTTATGTTAACTATGTGAATGATTAGGTAACAATTTACACATCGATAAATACCCAACTATAATCATTTAACCCTTTTAACTCCAATTTACTTTCTTTCTGTCATATTATCAACAGGTTTCATTAACAAAGCGTCCACTTTAGGTAGCTCGAAGTCGTCTTTCATTAGCCTCTTCACTGTGACAGAATACATAGTCCCATCTTCGTTAGCCAAGAAAGGTCGATTGTTATTTGGTAATATAAGGTAGAGTGTCAGAGCGGGTCATGCCAGTTATCTAAGGAGTTTCTCATTGTTTAATTTTTCCCAAAAATGGTTGATGATATTTCAACCAGGCTATTCTTATTTTTAACATTACGCTTGCGTTTGGCACGTGTAGTTATAGCATTCGTTGTTCTTGTTTTCCGCACATTTCGATCTTTCAAAAGCAAACTCGTGTCCATATAAATGCCATCCCTTGCTCATCATATGACCCTGGTCTTTAACAGCTGCTGGATCATGTTATCAAAGTGAAATGCAATAAATTCTGAAGATTGGCTTGTAAAACCTATCATATGCCTTCTTAGGGAAAAGGAGCGAGTATTGGAGTGCAGGAAGGTCTGTGCAATTACATTGTTTTAACTTCTAATGGGCGATTTTGATCTTGGGTTTGTAAATGTTGATCGGAAATCACAGGGGTGAATGGGTGGGGGCTTGTTGTTGTTATAATTATGGTATAAGACATCGAGATAGATAAAACTTTACATAATATGACCTGGAAACAAAGAACCAAAAGTAGTCCCCAGAATTTATCGATGTGTGAAAAGATCCAGATCAGTATCACGTGACCGTTTACATTCGATCAAATTGCAGAAAACACGGTCAATTCATAAAAATTGCAATTATATAACAATACAAGACCATATAATCTATTAAAAAGGCGAGACTACGAAAAGTTTAGAAAGTAATTTATTGTAATTCACGGAACAATTCATATTCGTCCTTTACGGACAAATGAACGTGAAACGAATTACAGTCATTACACTAGTAAAAGAACTTTTACATGTACTTTAACATAGATTCAAGAAAGTCCGGCAACTAACTGTTATAAATCTTGTGACATTTAATTGTTGATAGTTATTATTAGGTGGCTCTTATATACAGTAGATGGTGTTCGGAACAACAATGTCCTCTGCTAAAGAGGGGTGACTAAATTATTTGATATATTAAATAATGGAAAGACAGCACAGAACAAATATGCTCAAACTGAACATTGTTACCCCAAGCTAATATTTTTATATATGATGAATTCCATCACTAAAGCGTACTTATAAGAAACGAAATGTACTATGAACCTATTGGAAAGTTCAAAAATTGTAAAACTAGGAAAAATTGTTTTAATCATTTGTGTGTCGCAAAACTGCAATTACCCGTGACTTATCGTAATTAAATACTCTCATCAGTCTTATATGTTTCTAATATGGAGTATGTAACAGCTAGGAATTTTGACGACATCTGCGAAGCGCTTTCTTATTATATGCAAATTCTATGTAGAATCCCGACTACACCGCTCATTTTTTTTTCCTTTCTGCCAGTAATCCCTAATGAAATTTAGAGCATGCACCACTGTACGAATCTTCTGGCCCATTGTTCTATTTGTATCCTAAATTTCAGCCTGTATCTCCATTGGTAACGATGCTAATCCACTTTAGAGTTACCTTTTCGCAGTTAGGATATGAGACACTCAAACAACAAAACGACATAACATTTCTATGCAAAACCACTAGAGATAACGCTAGCAGAACTAGATGAGTCACACTAGTCAGTGAAATTTGGATCATGAACAAAGCATTAAATTTTCTACCACTCTTTTTATTTTTAATTGTTATAATAGAGTTTTGTGCTGGAAGTTGATCAAATAATTTTCTCACTTTCTTATGTATCGGAGAAAAATGGAGTTGCAACTTTCTATTTGGCAAAAATATAATCTGTAGCTGATAATTGTGTGCCACTAGGTCAGTACACTCGAATTTGTCATGTTGCTATTTAAAAAATATGTACAAAATATTGGAGCCGGTGTCTGTCCACTTACCACCTGTAGATACAGACAGCTAATTCAATTCCCATAGATGGTAATTGTAATGTCTGGGCAAATTAGTATACTTTTGTGATAACACCGGCAAAATACGCTTACATCCTATAAGACTGACATATTTAAACGATAAAAATGATATGCGGTCCTCCTTGTTTTTGAGAAAAATTCCCTTGTTGGTGCCTGCTATTAAAAACCAGTTTTTTGAGATCATCAGTTTACATCTAACAGTACCTGTGTGGAGACAGCGATAAAATTAAAATAATTTGTTGTTTTAAGCCTACTATTGTACACAATTTACCCTTAACGTAGGCTTATCCTGGAAAAATTCTGTTATTATGTTTTCTTTCCGGACATTATTTTCACCCAATCAACGACCACCATTCCTTAAATACGGCATTTAATATAAATGAGGCACACTTTTCTATAATTAATATTATCGAAGCTGACTTAATTTTTTACACGATTGCTGCTATTGTCCATGTCAATTATAAAAATAGCTCATAACAGCTTGTTAATATGGCACGAAAAATGGTAAAGGCGAAAGTACAAACCAGTGTTCCACCTTTGTAAGGTAATACTGCTGTTCTTAAGTGGAAGAAACAACTGACAGCAACCGCTCAGGTGGCCTAGTGGTTAGAGCGTCTGCCTCGGATGCCGGAGGTCGTGGGTTCGAAACCCGGCCGAGTCATACCAAAGACTTAAAAAAATGGTACTAACAGCTGTCTCGCTTGGCACTCAGCATTAAGAGGTTAGTGTTAGGACTGGTCGGCCTGGTGTCAGGATAATGTGACTGGGTGGGATATCATGCTGCATGTCTGCGGCATGACGACCCAGTGCTAGACATCACTATAAACTGCTACACTGCAGACATCGTAGCGATATGACTGAAAAATTGTTGAAGCTACGTTAAAAATCCTAATCACACACACACACACACACACACACACACACACACACACACACACACACACACACACAGAACCGACAGCCACGAACGAAACGCCAAGAGAAAACACAGACCACTACAGACCAAGGGAATCTGCAAACAAGAGTTAAATAATGGAAGAAATCAGAAATAATTTAAAAATAGTCATACAATGAGTGAACTGTGTGACTTCTGTATTGCTTTCTGATTATTATAGGTAAATCGCAAATCTCAAAGTTGTGGTGGCCGTATGTACCGTACAAAGAAATAAATTGGGTTGCCCTACTTCCAGGCTGGGGACAAAGTTACCATACAGAGAAATAATTTAAGTTGCTCTGCTTCCAGACTGGGGACAAATTTACAGTACAGAGAAATAAATGGTGTTGTCCTGCTTTCTGACTGGGAACGTATTTATCGTACAGAGAACCAAACTGTGTTGCGTTACTATCAGACTGGGGCAAAGGGCGAAAACTATGTATGGTGAAAATGAACCGCAGCTTGTACCATATGCAACACTATGTGCAAAAGATACTATTATCCCGGTAAAATTAGGCATACTGTAGATAACGAAATGTTTCATGAAAATGTTGTATTGGGATACTAAACAATAATTCGTAACTGTATCTAACTATCCATCAAAATGTTTCCACACTGAATCGAGTGTCCGCTCCCTTATGATAATTAATTATTACACGCAGCAGCACAAGTTATAAACTTTCAGAAATTAGCTTTATATAAAGTATTTCAAGAAATTTCTTCTGATGGCATCTTTCATTAAATTAAAGGCAGCTAACAATTCTAGCGCTCATTCTTATTGTAAAATATACTTACTGAAATGAAGATACAATATAAATTTCATTTCTGAATGTATAATGACACATTTATACGAAAACTTTGACGACAGGAATGCTTCTTCAATTTAGTTCAATGTTATTTTCCCAGAATATCACTCATGTAATTTTGTTGTTATTGTTGTTGTTGGCTGACCACCATATTTTCAGAACATTACTGTCTGGAGAAAGAACCTCGGAATATCCCAGGAAAAAAACACCGACCTACGGGAAGCTACTGCCAAGCTTTCTCACATACACACATGGGCCGAGGCCAAGATAAGCCAATGCACTCAGACTGAGGCGAGCTGTTCTCGCGATACCTATACACAATTCGGCCAACCGGGGCTCCTGATTTTGATGTCATTTTGATTTAATTTATGAAATTACAACGAAAATTGTGGAATTGTTCCAGCATAATCATTGTCTTATTTTAAATATATTAAAAAGTATCCGACAATCCATCACGAATAGCAACTTTGAGGGGATTGTTTACAAAACCTGGTGGGTATATTTGGACCTGCAAAAATAAGACGAACTCTTCATAATCTGAAATCGAAATGATTGTAAATGTAAGAAAACAGGGCAAAACGTTGCTATTATATCAGGATTTGTCTGCCTTTTGTGTTCGGTATCTTCCATTTATTTTGCAGAAAAAAGTAAGCTAGGTCAATAAAAATAAGAATCGAAACAAATATTTCAATATTACTTACAAGCATTTAAATATCATTTGAAATTCGATCAGTAAATGAAATCAATGGATAAAATCTATATCATATGTGTAGAAAATGGGGCATAACTGAGTTTATCAAAACTTTCTTTCGTATTGCTAAGCATGCTTAATAGAATATCTTAATTAGACTGCAGAAATGAAAAGAATGTCAGAAAGGAAATGTGACAAAATGGAGAAATAAAAAATAAAGTGCATATTAATACAATAAACAATTAATCCACAACGATAAAACACGTGATATCTTTATTGCTAAGAAATGATATTATTAAAATGTTTAAATGTAATGACAGTAAGAAACGACCTAATATATTTCGTGTGAAAACGAAACAGTAACAGAAAACGTGTGATGAAATTTCTTGTTGAAATTCACATTAACTAGAGAAGTGTTATTAGATTCACTCGATATAGACTGGCTTTTAGACTAGTACACCTGCATACCAGTTTCGTTAAAACAATCATACATTATGAGTAAAATACTGATATAGCTTTTTCATATTAACCCGCATAGTGTATTATAAATATGGCCAATGACAGGAGCCACTCCATTCCAAAGGAAGAAATTCCAACATTAAATTGTCCTGGAAAGAAAGAAGAATAAAAACTTCGAGCTTGAAGTCATTTGATTTCTATCACAAAGCTAGTAATGTGATACTTCCATTTGCTTAGGCTAAGGGATTTCTGTCTAATTATGCTTCCAAGTTTGGAATGGACAGGCAGAGTTAAATAATGCTGCATTTACTACACAAAATATTAGGAAATAAAATGAGAACTTGAATGTTATGACTTTCCGTCTTGAAATTTGTAACAGTAAGGAGATCAAATAAGTTTAGTAAAATCAACAAATAATTTATTTTTTTAAGTTTCAAAGTGAAAATTTAACAGACACAGTATTGTGAAGCAAAGCCCAAATAATCCTAATATCAGAAGTTAAAGTATAGCACGTTCTGAATGAATTTCAACAGTTTTGAATATCCGGACGTGTCGAACCGATATAATCCAGAATGTCTTTTGAATGAGTTCTCAATAATCCTAGATTAGTGTTTTAGTCAAAAGGTCAATGAGCACTTTGTAATTCTAATCAATTATTTATTTAAATATTTCCTCTCAAATTATGTCTTACCACAGTTATAAACTCTGGTCATAGATTCCCAAAGACTGATAGGACAAAGGAATGAAGACTTTCTTCACAAAACCTCTGTTTATATACAAACTGTCACTTGACATATGACTCAGCAAAACGTCCTGGAATTTCCTTGATGTTGGTCATTTTTAATGGAAAAAATCCATCGAATTGTCACTAAGTTTTCCTCGGGAACATTCATATTCGTAAACAAGGTCTTGAACTTAAAGTTTAGCAGATATTTTTTAAAAACAACAAAAATCAGGTAGGCACATTACTCAACACGACAAAAAGTCAGGTACACGATATACATTAAATACATATAACAACGAAGTATTTCCAAGAAATAAAATTCATGTGTATCTGGAAAAAAAACCCTGCAGCATGAAAACACGTTAAAACTGGTGTGTAAAGGATCATATTATTATCATCAAAACCACCATGCTCTGATAGGGTATATTTATTTCTCTAGCAAATGGAAGATCACAACGCTGATGTTAAACCTATACGAAAAAGTCACAATTCAAATAAATGTGCGAAGGTCCTCATTTACAATTGCAAAGATTTCCAGACATTTTTTTTCTGAGAACATACGAATAACTGGATTGTATGTATCTGATTGTTTTGCATATTTACACAAAACGGTGTCCAGACAGTGTTTTGACCCCCCCCCCCCCAACGCATTATCAAATCACTTCCTGCCTGTTCAGATCTCTTTATGAATCTTTCTATGTATGTATATTGACACAAACCTTCTTGCGTATAATATTCTATCCTAGAGTTCTCAGGCTTGACGCACTTAAGCACCTCAGTAGTAATAGGGGATACCGTAGCCTCACGTAGACCGTAATGTTAATTTTAGGGGGGTGTACCGTAGCCTCAAGATTTATAGCCTCAAAAGCACACCCTGGGATCGTATAGCCTCAATGAGAATTTTGTATAGGGACAAGTGGAATGGCACAGGTGGCATGGCGTCACGGTACTGGTCACTGGCAACAATGTAGCAAGGGGCTGACCTAAATACGCGCAGCTACTCTAGGGAGGGACAAAGACAAGAGAGAGAGACAGAGACAGAGACAACACATAGATAACACATAGATAGGCAAAGTGAAAAATTATCTCTTTTCGAGACAGTGGAGTGGCCCTGAAAAGGGCCTTTGGTTTTATGTTAACACCATTCCGTTAACATAGAGGGCATCGCATAGGTCTTCTTCTCTTTCTCAAACTTCGTCTAACCTCTGGTCCATAAATCAGAACTCGCTTCAAACACCCTTGTCTCTCCACATAGATCCTTCGTTTCCAAAGGGCTGTAGCAGTGATCTGGGTAATTGCCCATGATGACTTGACATACATGGGATAGTCCGGGTTGAACAGCATCGACGATAGAAGGGTAGACCATTCTACGTTGGTCCACATCTTTGTGACGAAAACAGGTGAAGGGAATGAAGTGAACCGCGTTTATTTATAGTGGAAGACCGGATCGAAACGGATTGAAATTGTTCACCAATCCCAACACGCGTTACAAAATTCAATCACTTCGCGGAGTCTGTCTTCCAATCCGAAGAGAGCTACCTGTGACGTCATATTCCCTATATAGGTGCGCTAGCGTCTTTGCGCAGTGAATCGATGCGGCATTGTTTTGTGAAACATGAATGAACCTAAGAAGACGATGAATTGGGGTGCACCGACTGTGGAGACGAAAAGCGATGGCATAGCAGTTGCTACCAAAGTTAACACAGCGCTACTTCCAGAAGAGACCGATTTCAACTGGGATTTAGTAGATTTCCTCTCTTCGGAAGAATTTGTTCCGGTACCAGTACCTTCGCCACTTTCTCCTTCTTTACCACACGTCGAGGATTTTAAACAAAGACAGAAAGAAGAATTGGAGAAATTTTTACAGCAGCAGAAAGAGGCAGAACAAGCATTTCTCCTTGAACAGCAACAGCGAGAAGAAGAAGAGGCAAGAAGGAAACGACAGGAAGAAGCAGTAGAGAAGAAACAAGGTCTAGGAGAGAAGGAGAACAGTGAACCTCAAACGGTAACGGTACTCTTGGACATTTTGGCCGAGTTAAGAAGTCTGAAACAAATGTATCAGACTTCTTTATTACGACCCAAGAGAAAAAGACCTTCCCGAGCCAAACAGCCTAACCCTGTTACTACACCAGAGATACCACCCCTAGTGATTTCTACCAAATCATTAAAAGGAGCAAGTCCACAAGTAGGCCTTGGCCGTGGCAAAGGCTTAAGGCAGTTAAAGCGGATTGCTTCTCGTTCCTGAGTTTGTTCTAAGAAAAAAACAAACACCCAACGGTCCTTTTCAGGGCCACTCACTTCTTTCGAAAAGAGATACTATTCATTTTGCCAAAATCAATTAAAACTCAAAATCCCTTGTTTAACCCTATGATGTACGTGTTGTGAGTGCATGAGTGTAGGTCCTTATTATTCTAAACAATCAAAACCAAGAGACACTTACGTTTTCTCAGTCTGGTCTATTCTGGTACAAATTTTTACAATCCAATACCACAACATAACACAACACAACACTTTTAAAAAGTTCATAGACTTCTTTTCTGTCTTTTTTCTTCTTTCACTCTCTCTGTTTTCTGATTTTCGTCACTTTCACAAGTTTTTCCTCCTCTTCTTCTTCACTTTTTTCGCTTCTTCTTTTCTTTTCTGTCTTCTCTTTCTGAACGTGACGGGGTTCTTCCTTTGCCGAGGGCTCCTCTTCTTCTTCTTCCTCCTCCTGCTCCTGTTGTTTCTTAGGGCACTCTGAAGACCAATGTTCTTTCTCTTTACAATGATAAAAGTATCTTGACATTTGTCTCTTCTGACACTAGTCTTGCTTTTTTGACGGTCCGGACATTCTGTAGCCCAATGCCCTTTCTTCTGACAGATTTAGCAAGTATCTTGACTTTTATCTCGAAAGGAGGGAGAGTAGTCCGTCGGCTTGTCTGAAGAAAACTTTCGTATGACACCTCACAAAGCTCTAATCAGAAGTTCGATCTGTGTTGATTCTTCCATCGAGCTGATCGGCTTGAGAGTGAAATGAATACTGAGAGGGAAGTCACCAGCCCTTTATATATGCACTAAGCCTAACATGGATATATAGGGGTCCATGGCGTTTCAAATGTAATCATTTGACTTTTTGCAGTCAAGAGGAAACGATCGCATCATTTCGTAAAGAAAGGAGAAGAAAGTAAGAGGCAGAAACGTGATTTATCGCCTCGCACAGTAGCTGAAGTCTTGGCTCAAATTCATGCCAGCGATTTTGAAGATGAGATGAGTGAGCCAGAATCTAAGCCCAGAGAGTCTACACTCAGTGAAAGTCCATCACCACCAGTAAACCCTGAAAAGTACTACCACATTCGAGAGATGGACAAACGTTCCTCCAGAAAATTTAGAACTACAGCCTACACGTACGCGGTGAAGTTTAAAGATTTCAAGTCCGACGTATCGTTGGAGAAAGCAGAAGGGTTCATCAGCGATGTGTGGGATTCTTTGTTAACCACACTGAAACGGCAATGTCAAGCCAAAGAAGACGATCGCTTGAGACTTTCCATTCATCACGACAATTTGAAGTCCCCCGTTTGGATCGAGTTTATCAGTCCAGCAGAACTGACACCTTCCAAAGTCATGGTCAAGATTCAACACGTACAGCAGTCCAACGACAAATTTCACATCACCGACGGAAAAGCGACACTGTTCATGATCCATGTGTCTCTTCTGCAAGGGACGGGACGCAAAAAGATGTTATTGGTGGACGACATTCGCAGCATCAAGCGCAGCATCGTTCAAATTAACAACCCTCAAGACCAGATGTGTTTAGCCCGTGCCATCGTGGTGGGACAAACGTATGCCGACAAGAACGACACGGCAGAATGGAAAAGAACGTGGAAAACTATTCTACAATCGGACCGAGCCAAACAACGAAAAGAAGCAGAAATCCTGTTACAGCAAGCGGGGCTATCCAAAAGACACACCCTGCGGCATTCCTGAAAAACAAAAATTGCAAGACGTCTTGGCTCCACGCTACACCTTGAAAGTGCACCCTCAAGAAGTGCGCGGACCTCTGTTGTTTCGACGCAAAGATTTCAAAGACGGAAAATACATTCACGTCTATCATCACGATGAACATTTCGATGCCATCACCAATATCACTGCATTCCTGGGATACGGTTATTACTGTGAGAAATATGACTATGGCTATAATAATCGAGAGCAACCTAAGCATTGTGGGTCGAAATGCTCAGGATGTTTAGCCTCTAAATTCTGTCTTGACGAAGGACAAGAACGAGTGCATTGCCGAGCTTGTCAGCGCACTTTTGTCAGTCCAACCTGTTACCAACAAAATCTGAAGACGCAAAGTTCACAGCAGAAAAGTGCTTGTCAACTCCTGAGACTGTGCCCTACTTGTGGACAAGGCATACGTACCAATAGTGCCAAATTATACGTTTGTCGAGGAAAGAAACGATGTCACATTTGTCGCCAAATCGTGGACTTGGAACACCAATGCTACATTCAGACATACCAATCCAAATATAAAGAAGAAGATTATGACCAGAAGAAAGGGAATTTCATCTTTTTCGATTTCGAATGCATGCAAGAGACTGGCATTCACATTCCAAATTTCTGCGCGGCTCACCGAGAGAATGAGAAGTGCATCCAAGAGCCTATCTTTACTCATCGCCCTCACTGTAGCAAGATTCCTGGAGGACGTTAAAAAATCTTTCGGGGACCGAACACGCTAGCCGATTTCGCCCAATGGATTTTAAACCCTATCGACGAGACGTGGAGACAAGAAGACATCGAACGTTACGGAGATTGTCATTGCCATGTCACGGTGATGGCTCACAATTTCTCGGGATACGATGGTCAGTTTCTGTTGAGATACTATACGGAACAAGGTACCGAACGTCCTAAAGTGACTTTGAATGGAGCCAAAATCATTTCCATGCAAGTGGGACAAGTGCAGTTTAAAGATTCGATGAGTTACTTGGCCATGCCTTTGAGCCGCACGCCTAAAACGTTTGGAATGACAGAAATGGCCAAAGGCTATTTTCCACACTTTTTCAATACCAAAGCCAATCAACACGCCGTTCTACCCCATTTGCCTGAGGCTCACTACTACGACCCCGACAACATGCTTACTGAACAACGAGAAGCTTTCTACGCTTGGTACCACGCTCACCCCTCGGACCCTTTCGACTTTCAGGAAGAAATGTTAAAATATTATCGTTCCGACGTGGACATTTTACGGCGTTGCTGTAGAAAATTTAGAGAACTGCTCATGGAACACGGAGGGGTCGATCTTTTGAAAGAAGCCTGCACCATTGCCAAAGCGTGTTCCTTAGTGTACCGCCAACGATTCATGCCCGAAAACACCCTGGCTGTCATCAGTCCTCAAACAACCAATTGTGTCAAACGTCAATATTCGGTCAAAGCCCTACGCTGGTTACATTACTTGTTTGACAAGGAAGACAAATGGATCCAACACGCTCGCAACGGAGGAGGTGAAAAGACCATCGGAAGGTATTCAGTGGATGGCTGAGACTTAGAAAACCCCAGATCGTGTACGAGTTTAACGGGTGCTTATTTCACGGATTTCCCATCTGCTACCCTAAACGTAACACTAAAAATCAGTTTTTACAACGGACCATGGAAGACTTGTACCAGACCACTTGTCAGCGAAGCTTGAAGTTAGAAGAGCAAAGATACCAAATGGTAGAAATGTGGGAACAAGAGTAAGATCAGCGATTGAAAACCGATCCCGAGTTTAAGCGCATCGTGGAAAGTTACAAGCTGGTGGACCCACTAAACCCAAGGGACAGTTTGTAGGGAGGACGGACGAATGCCACCTGTTTGCTGTACCAAGCCGACGAAGAGAAAGGAGAAGAAATCAAATGCTTGGACGTGTGTTCTCTGTATCCGTACGTGTACAAATATTGTCACTTTCCCGCAGGGCACCCACAATTGCTGACGGAACACATTGACGTGGACAATATTCGACAATACGAAGGATTGATCAAATGTAAAGTCTTGCCTCCCACGTACTTGTACCATCCCGTTTTACCACATCATTGCCAAGGAAAACTGATGTTTCCCTTGTGCCGTACTTGTGCCGAAACGTGCAACCAAGACCGACCTTGTCATCACACCCAGGAAGAACGCGCCTTGACGGGAACGTGGGTCAGCGTAGAACTGTTTAAAGCTCTGGAACTGGGATACCAACTGTTAGAAGTGTACGAAATTTACCACTTTCCCAAGAGAGAAAAATACCACAAGGGCGACGAGGCTCAGAAAGGCATTTTCGCAGACTACGTGAATGCCTTTTTGAAACTGTAACAAGAAGCCAGCGGCTATCCCTCCTGGTGCCATACTCCCGAAGACCAAACAAAGTTCAAAGAGAAATACTGGGAGCAGGAAGGCATCACTTTAGACCACGTGGAGAAAACGAAGGAAGGCGATCGTTTGCCAAAGTGATGTTGAATTGTTTGTAGGACAAAATGGCACAACGACCGTGTTTACCCAGGACGGAGTATTTGACAGAACCTTCCCGCCACTTTCAGATGATTCACGACAAAACCAAATACATGAAACACGTGGACGTCGTTCGTGAGAACTTGATCTTAGTCAATTACGAAGAAGAACTGGACTTTGTAGAAGCCAACGAATTTGGAAATATCATCATTGCGGCCTACGTGACAGCCCATGCTCGCTTAAAACTGTACGAAGCTTTAGAACTGTTAGGAGATCGTGTGCTGTATTTTGACACGGACAGTTGCATCTACGTTGATCGCCTGGGTCAACCTCACCCTGTCATCGAGGGTGACCGTTTAGGAGCCTGGTCGGACGAGCATCCAGACGACAAGATTCTAAGTTTTGCAAGTGGTGGTCCCAAAAATTACGGCTACGAATACCGGGACAAACAAGTGTACACGGAGTGCAAAGTGAAAGGATTGACTCTCAGTTATCGCACCAGTCAAGTGGTGAACTTTGGCGTCTTGAAAGAAGCCTTGCAGTCTGGACAGGATGGAAATTTTAAAGTGACCACCCACGAACCGCACAAGATTGTACGTTTACCCACACACCAAATCGTTAGCCGGCCCTTGGAAAAGGTCTATCATATCGTGTACCAGAAGCGAGTACGGCTTCCCAATCACTTCACTTTACCGTACGGACACGCTGGTATAAAAAAAATGGTTCCAAGACGATATTTCACCAACAAGAAGGATGACTTCGACACAGCAAGAATCGAGTGAGAAACCCACAGAGAACTCCAATTTCAAACCATACCATTTTCCTGTTTTCTTGCGTGACTATTGCAGTTGTGCCAGTCGACTGGAAACGTTTCAAAAATGGCCCACGGATAGGGAAGGATTACCTACTGCGAATGTTTTAACTAGAACAGGGTTTGTCTACTTGGGACCTGAGACTGGATTGGGATACGAAGTACAGTGTTTCAGTTGTGGTCTGAAGTTGCGTATGGATCGATGTATCTATAAAGTTTCAGCTATTCTGGAACATACTCAATGGTCTCCGCATTGTCCTTACCTTTCAATGGCATTTTCACCCATCACACTACGGTTCAGGAATGACGGTACCTTAGAGAGGGTAGTACCGATGTCCAAGAAGAAAGAAAGGAGGACTTCCAAAACTGGTCATAAAAAAGAGAGATGTACAAACCCGAGACTTCATTACGACTAGTATAAAAAGGGACAACGTCCAAGACCGATAGTTCATTGTGACTACCATTGCCAAGCGAGAAAGATGAATCCTTTCACACAGCAAGTATCAAGCAAGAGCAAACTCGAGTACGATGCTGTGCCTTGCGATGACAGGGATGCCGTACGCTATGACATTAGCGATTCAGTACCACATCATGGAAATTTTGCTACGATTGTACCTACCATGGAAAGTGATGCTGTGCGTGTCAAACCTGATGGATGCGAAGGTGATGCCATTCGTTATCGTACACCTTTTCACTTTACTGGTTTTCATGGTGGATGTCATCCTAATGAAACCATGCGGCTACCACCCTACGGATGTCATGTAAAACTGAGCAGGCTCCTACATATTTCACCGTACCCTCATCGAAATGAACCTGTGAAAGACGAATATTCGTTCCCTGTGCGTTTGTCAGAATACTGCGACTATGAAAGTCGATTCCAAACCTTTCGAAGAAAATTGCCAAAATATCTGGGAGGACCTACCCCCGAAGAATTAGCTAGAGCTGGATTTATCTACTTGGGCGAAGGGGATAAAGTCAAGTGCTTCAGTTGTGGTGTGTCACTTCACGAGTGGGAGAAGAAAGATTGCGCTTACCTGGAACATGCTCGATGGTCTCCAGATTATCACTGCCTACCTTTAGTGGGACCTCGTCATTGAAGTGGACCTACCATGTCGTGTAAGAATCCAGCTACGGGGCTAGGAGTCAAACATTGGACAATCCCTAGACAAGTATTTAAACCCCATGTAGAAAATAATCTTCAAACATTACCAATCGAATTGCAAGAGAAGATCTACAAGGACATTTGGCAGGGACTTGCCAGAGCCAAATCTCAATTTGTGACTGTAGAACTTTTGTGTCGAGAAATTCACAAGAGGAAATTGGCCAAAGTCAACAAACAAGTCCGATTTCTCTGGATCAAGGGTGCGTTCATCCTACTATTTCGCTTTAGACCATTTACATTTGAAGATTTTGTTGACATTCTTGACCGTTTCCTGGAATGGCAGTGGTCAGAAATTACTACGTTCATTACTTTCGCTCTAGGAGAAGTGTTTGAGGTAAGAGAAAAGAGGTATAAAACAGACTACTATGCCACGACCTTTATCATTCGTGATACTACAGATTCCGTGGAAGGAAATCAATGATACTATGCAAACAGTGGAGGATTACCAACTCCTATTACGAGAGCTGTGTCCATTGAATTGTGGTCGACGTGTTGTGTGTTTTAGTGACTTACTTTCTGGGATTTCGTTTACCAGCTGATTCCTTGTGGACTCTTTACAAACAGTACCTACCATTCCAAAAAGCATGAAAGTGGTTCCTTTAAATGTACACGAGAGACTCATTCTGCTCAAAGCTTTGCGCTTTCATCTTGATACTTCTCAACCTCTACGGGAAAACAAGATTCGTTAACTTTTAGGCACTGAAGATGTGTACGACGACGTGTGTGTAGCTTGTGACTTACACCCTCACTGGAAAGATGTACGTGACTGGAAAAGTTGGGGGTTTGAGGCATGGACAAAAGAAGTGGCACACTATGCCAAAGATTTGTAATCCTAAAAAATTAAAACGTTCCGTGAAAAAAGTAACTTTTAAACCAGTGTTGGTGACAGTGCCAGAAGAAGAAGTCGTGACCGAGGAAAACCACTCTCTTCAGGACAGGAAAGTGATCGACATCCCCGAAAGGCCATTCCGGGAGGACACTTGTGTGACTGTGCCAAGGAGTGTAGAGACTCCAAGAACGTTACTCACTACCCCTACAATTTCACCTCTTGATCATCACAAATGTTTTACAGAGACTTGTTTATCTTCCACTATGATCGTTTTGATGTGTCTTTTATTCATTTACTTAACCATTTGGCTTTTATGTATTTTTGTCTTTCGTGTTGTTCACTAAAGATGACAATAAACGTGTCCTGAAAAAAAGTATAAAAACTCTTGTCTTGTCTGTCTTCGTGTCAAAAGTGACATTTGTTACACTACTATGGCTACCTCTACTGTCTCTGCTCCCTCTTCCTCCACTGTCAAAGTCATTGACGAACACGTAGATCGGACTAGTTGGGAGGCCTTGTATCTTCGCCATCCCTTTAACATGCTCATTGCCGGACCTAGCAGTTCCGGCAAAACCGAATTTGTCAAACGTTTGATCGAACATAAACATCATTTGGTCGATCGTCCCCCTCAACGCATCGTGTGGTGTTACAAATAGTGGCAATCGGCGTACAACCTTCTGCTAGAAAGTCAAGGCGATTACATTGTCTTTGTGGAAGGCATTCCTAGCGAAGACGACGGGATCGTGTCTGACCCTAGTCAAACCCATTTGGTTATCTTTGACGACATGTTAGGAGAAGACGAAGAAGAAATTAAACTCTGGTTTACGCGCAAAGGGCATCATCGTAATGCCAGTGTCATTTACATCACCTAAAATTTGTTTCAACAAAGTAAAGACCATCGTCCCATCAGTCTCAATGCTCATTACGTGGTCTTGTTTAAAGACCCTAGAGATAAATCGCAAGTACAAGTGTTAGCCAAACAGTTAGGAACGCCTTGGCTGACTCATGCGTACGACAATGCCACTCAAACCCCACACGCTTATTTACTCGTGGATTTAAAAGCTACCACTCCCGATTATATGCGATTTCGTACCCATCTGGTTCACCACTGGTGCCAGGACGGAGGGCCTGTCGTGTACACGTCCCCTTCGTCGACTTAATCAGAATCACCAAAAAGTCTATAAATACCTCGGTCACTTTGGCTCTGTCTCACACATCGTCAACATGACGTCCCTTCAGTCTCATTTTCCCATTAAATTGATTCGTGCCTTGTATGGCATCAGTCGCGAAAAAAATCCTCAAATACGTGCTCGTGTCTTAGAAGCTAGTCTCAAAGAAGTCTTACGATGGTTTACGGTGATAGCACGTCAATTACTGCAAGGCATCATTCAGATTCCACATCAAACCAAATGTTTTATTGAGAGAAACAGAGGCGCCTTGACGCAACTAGCCGATCCTCGCATTGACACTCAAACCTAAAAGCAAATCATTTTGAAATCTGGAGGAAGCGGTTCTCTAAGTGTCATCATTCGCTCCCTCTTAAAATGGGATCCCAATGCGCTCAAAGTCGTTCCCAAGAAAAAAGCCACGCCCAAACGTACCCAGTAGAAAAAGAAAAAGAGCAACGGTGTCAAGACCAGGTCACATCCTCAGAAAAAGAAAAAGAAAAGTCCACAGAAAACAACTTCTACCCGCAAGAGAGTGTCTCCAAAAACTTCTCCTCCAGCGGTGACGCCCTCTTCCTCTTTAGCGGCAGTGGCCGCTGCTCACAA
>JAECUM010049219.1:0-21467 GCA_016617855.1 Megalonaias nervosa
ATGGCGAATAACAGTCGTTTCAAGTGCACTGGATCCAGCAACAGATCACGTATATCAGGGATTGATTAAGATAAATGCAATAAACTGACAACGAACAGTGCAAAACTAACATCTAACTAGCCAAAAATCCTCAAGGACATCCTAGTCAGGGCGAAGCTAACGCCAAGCATTAGTCAAGACCACCCTAGTCAATCAGGCTCCTGTGGCGATAAAAGATGCAAAACCTGTCAACATATGATAGAGACCAGGACATTTTCTAGCACAGTGACTAGAGAAAAACTAAACATACATGGTCCGAACAAAACGTGCAAAACTGAGAATGTAATTTATCTCATCACATGTAAAATCTGCAGCATTCAGTATGTCGGAGAAACTGAAAAACTACACATAAGGATGAACCTTCATAGATCTGATTGGATGACAAAGTAGCTTTTACAGAAGCCCGGTCGCAGAACGCTTCTCCTCCCCTGGCCACACTTTCAGTGATATAACACTTATTGCAATTGCTAACAACCCCAACTGGAGTTCCGAAACCAGGAAAGAAACAGAATCTTACTGGATACGCCGCCTTAGAACATTGAAACGAAGCGGTTTAAAGCAAGAAGACTAGAAAAAGACAGCCATGCACAAATGAAACTATCGTTTGCTGCCGACACATTTTACTTTTGAAAAATTCTCTAAATTTGCTTTATAGCCTACAATTACTACTATAACAATGAAATATCCGGGATGTAATTTATGCTTACATAGATGTACGCAAAATAACAGATGTCGTTATGGCTCATCCATTTCTTGGTTAATACAAATATTTTCCAGTATCCGCAACAAGCTGACATAAACTAGTTGAAACATAATACATTGAAAGGTTTAATCCCTGTAGAAACAGCCATGTAAAGGTTTGCAAACACTACGGTTTTTCTGTTTTATTTGTTTGTCTTGTCTTTTGTTTTGCATATGCCTTTCAAAAAGACTCATTAAGAGTCGAAAGCGCTCAGGATAGATGCTAGTTTTGCACTGTTCGTTGTCAGTTTATTGCATTTATATATATATATATATATATATATATATATATATATATATATATATATATATATATATATATATATATATAACGCATAAATAATACACAAATCATGTGGCAAAATAACAGTCCTTTCAAGTGCACTGGATCCGGCAAGGGATCACGTTTGTCAAGGGTTGATTAAGATAAATGCAGTAAACTGACAACGAACGCTGCAAAACTAGTATCCAGCTAGCCTGAGCGCTTTCGACTCTTAAAGGTAAATACAAAACATAGACAAGACAAACAAATAAAAGAGAAAAACCTTAATGTTTGCAAAACTTTACATGACTATTTCTACAGGAATTAAACCTTTAAATTTATTATATTTCGACAAGTTTATTTCAACTTGTTGCGAATGCTGGAAAATATTTTTTTATCGACCTAGAAATCGATGAGCCATATCGACATCTGTTATTTTATGTAAATTTATGTAAGCGCAAATTATATCCCGAATATTTCATTGTTATGGTGGTAATTATAGGTTATTGGGTGACTAATAACTAATAAGCAAATTTAGAGAATTATGTAGAAGAAAATGTGTCGGTTGCAAAAAGATGATTTTATTTGTGCATGGCTGTCTTTTTCTAGTCTTCTTGCTTTAAACCGCTTGGTCTCAATATCCAGAGGCGGCGTATCCAGTAAGAATCCTTTTCTTTCCTGGTTTCAGAACTCCAGTTGCGGTTGTGAGCAATTGCAATAAGTGTTGTATCACTGAAAGTGTGTCACAGGAGGAGAAGTGTTCTGCGACTGGGCTTCTGTACAGTTTTTTTTTTTTGGTCATCCAATCAGATCTATGAAGGTTGACCCTTTTGTGTAGCTTTTCAGCTTCTCCGACATACTGAATGCTGCAGATCTTACGTGTGATGAGATAAATTACATTCTCTGTTTTGCATATATTTTTATGGGAAAAGTGGAGGGTCAACTTTTAGCATCGGTGGAACTTTCACCATACCAGTGGGCACGCTTCATCGATGATATAGAAATGAAGTGGCAACATGGAAGAGAAAATCTGGATGATTTCATATCAAAGGCAAACAACTTCCATCCTTCAATAATATCCACGTTTTCCTGGACACATCAACCAGACTGGTAGAAAACAAACTCCATATAGACATCTACTCGAAACCAACCGACAAACACCAGTATCTCCTCCCAACCAGCTGTCATCCAAAATACTGCATCAGGAACATCCCATATAGCCAGGCACAGAAGATACGCAGTATTTGCTCCGACGATGAAACATTCCAGCAAAGGTCTGAAGAGTTATCTAAACATTTGATTTATCGGAGCTACGACGAAGACCTGATTGCAGAGGCAACCCAAAGGACTAAACAAGCAAACCGCAATGACCTACTGGAAAATGGAGATAATGAAAAGGTTGATAGGATACCATTTATCCTGACCTACCATCCAAACAACCCCAAAGAATGTAAAATCATCGGGAAACAATGGACCATCGTGAAATCGTGTGACGCACCAAAGTTTATCCTCCCGAACAAACCTGTAGTAGCCTACCGGAGGCCAAAAAACCTCAAGGACATCCTGGTCAGGGCGAGCTAACGCCAATCACTAACTAAGACCACACTAGTCAATCTGGCCTCTGTGGCAATAAAAGTTGCAAAACCTGTCAACATATGATAGAGACCAAGACATTTTCTAGCACAGTGACTAGAGAAAAACTGAACAGACATGGTCCAAACAAAACGTGCAAAACAGAGAATAGTAGTGAATGGGGACACTTTAGCGACAATTGGAATTAGCATTACAAGAACAACAACCCAACCCCCGGCCACTTTGGCGACAAAATTTATAGCGACAATGGGAATTAGCATTACAAGACCCCCTGGGCCACTATAGCGACAAAACTGACCCTGGGTCACTATAGCGACAAGACAAAAAGTTGGGTTTTGTATAGGCAAGGGAGAAGAGATATTTTGTCAAGGCATATGAGTGGCCCTGAAAAGGGCCTTTGGGTTCTTCTATTTTCTCCACTTTTTCTACCATCACCTCACTTTCTTTATGACTCCTTTCTTCTTGTTTTCATGGTTTGGCATCCAATCAGGATGTCCCATGGATCTAAACTTTTCCTGCACCTTGATCCAGTGTTGATTCAATCTGTCAAAGTCCTCTTTTTCATTCTGTTTTCTTTTTCCTTTCTCTCCTTAGCCCAGAAATCTTTTATCTTCTTCACTTCCTCTTCCAGCACCTTTCTCATCATTTCTTCTGCTTTCTTTAATTGCTCTAATTCCCACTTCACAAAAGACCACACTGTGAAATTCACTATTTGTTGTAAAAAGCATCTCACTTTGATTACACCATCAAGGGCCTGCTTCAATGTTCCCACTCTAACATACGTAGTCTGAATAAAGCCTCTTAACTTTTCCACTTCCTCCTCTATCATGTCTTTTACCAGATCCATGGCTACTTTCAGGCTGGTCACTTGACTTGTCCAAAGTCTTTGGTAACTGGGTAACTCCATTCATCTTCAAGCCTTTCCACCACATAGGCTACATCCTTCGTCCAGTACCAACTGTCTTATAATTCGTTGAACAAATTCATTTTCAAAGGTGTGGACTAGTCAACGCTGGGTAGCCAGACTGACGACCGTTTTAATTTATATACTTGAAGCACGGACGTGAAAGAAAACATCCCTTACAATAACTTCACATATTATATACTATCCACACAGAATGGGAAAACAAAAACCCCAATATCTACTATCCACACCAAAATCTACTATCCACACAGAAGGGGAAGAAAAAAAAAATCCAATATCTACTATCCACACAGAAGGGAAAGAAGAAAAAACCAATATATACTATCCACACAGAATGGGGAGAAAAAACAAACATCTACTATCTACACCAATATATACTATCCACACAGAAGGTGAAAAAAACTCCAATATCTACTATCCACACCAAAATCTACTATCCACACAGAAAGGGAAGACAAAAACCCCAATATCTACTATCCACACAGAAAGGGAAGAGAAAAACCCATTATCTACTATCCACACCAATATCTACTATCCACACAGAAGGGGAAGAAAAGAACCCATTATATACTATCCACATAGGTACGCGCGCATAGCATCGCATATACAAGCAAACACACAAACGTACGTGCAGGCATAGAAACACACAAACACACACACACATCAGTAAAGGAGCCAGTGTTTATAATTACACTACTTCACATTCACACAAATTGGCAACTTGATCAGTCTCTCTTTTCTAGAGATCTGAGAAGGGCTGTTTTTTCGAACTTCAGATGCACCCAGTTAATGGTGACATCTCCCAGGTCTGCCACCACAGACACATCGTCGGCTCCAGTCCTGCTATTAATTTATTTGTGTGACTGGCAGCGCTGAGGGGGGATGAGTGGTCTCAACATTCCAGTCTTCAGTTTGTGGAATAGTGAAAATTTCCCTCTGTCTTTTTCTACTATTCCACACCCGTGGATGATGAGGTCTCCTTATTTCCTGCCTGTGCTGCGGCTCCCACTCTTGCCGCTTTTTCTCCAACTCCTCCATTGCCTCCTCCCATTTTTCAATATGAGGGGCAGCGGTTTACGGTGGTTATCGTGTTGGTAGTGGCTGTGGTGTTGGTAGTGGCTACGGTGCTGGTAGTGGTTGTGGAGGTGTACTGACCATCGGCTTCACCTCACACAAAGGCCTAAGCATGAGGTTAGGCAGGATCCTTTTTTCCTTCTCTATTTTCTTTTTCCTCTCCTCCTCGTCCTCAGTCCTGGCTTCCTCCTGTATCACCTCCATAGCCAGCTTATCCAATAAACGCCTGGCATACTCCAGGTGCATCCGAAGTTCCAACAATTTAGCAATTCTGTTACTCATTCTTCGTAGTTGACCAATCAACGATGGGTAACCAGATTGACGAACGTTGCGCTTTATACCCCTGAAGCACGGACGTGACTGAAAACATCCTTTTCACCAAAACTCACAATACCACTCTACTACCCATAACATGGAACGTGCGGACCTAAAAGAAACACTCACGTTGACTTTTTACTTACAAACACATACATACACTATCTGACAAGACATAGAAACAAAGTGCTTATAGACACATTTTTATTTTTGACATAAAACAAAGAAACGAAGTGCTTATAGACACACTGCTATTTTTTAACTACAAACACAAATTTTGGCAATTTGACTAGTATCTCTTTCCTAGAGGTTTGGGTAGCCCTGAAAAGGGCTGTTTTGTTTGGGGCGTTATGGCAATCTTTTATCTTCTGAGATTACATCCCCGCCTGGCTGCAGGTGTTCCTATATGATAGAGTGTGCTTCTTCGGAAAGAGAAGGAGAATTCTTTTGTGTCTACACGGCAGTCGACAAAATCTCTCTCTGGCCCCTGCTGTTGTTGTTGTTGCTGCTGCTGCTGTTGCTGGTCTCTCTGCTATTTTTGAAGTCTATACTTCTCCGTTCACTCTTCTTGCTCTTTCTTGATTTTCTCTCTGAAGAGCTCCTCAATCAGGTCGGCGATCACTTTCAACATCTTGACATTCTCTATCTCTTCAGGCTTCGGTATCAGGTTTTGCCTGACACGATGTTAATTCATGTAAGCTTCGTTCAGCTTGGCTAGTCTTGAAGGCATCTTCGTAGGTTAACAAGTCAACATTGGATGGCCAGACTGGAGACTGCCCCGCTTTATATGACTCCAGCGTTGACGCGATAGAAAACATCCCTACGATTTTTGTTGGGTAGGAACACAATGATAGCTGATCTTTATGGTGAGGGATAGAGAGAATTCAAAGAGCATTTATAAAAAAAAAATTTGAAAACAAACGACAGACACATTTTTTCAAAATACAACATTTTTCTTTGACTCACAAACAACTATCAATTCATACAATATCAACAATTTTTTTTACTTAACTAACAAATTTGTGTTATGTATATGTAATTTAATTACTTGTGTGTTAGTTTTTAATTTTTTTTTATTTTATTTTATTCCATTAGATGTTATTGTAATGACCACTTTATTCACTGGATTTGACATTTTTCTAGAACATTCAGTTCAGTTCTGTTAGACCTGATAAACAAGCAGTATTAGAAACATTGTAGCTGATTGGTAACCTAGATTCAGAGCCAATTTCAAGTTTGGAGTAAACAACTCTGTTTATTCAATGTTATAGTAAGATTCATTTAGCAGAATCAAAGCCGTACCAAGCGTACGTGATAATCGGTATGTAATGTTTCTACTCCGTTCGGAGGAAGTGATCACGTGACCCCATAAGGTGATCTGTTTTGAGTTGTATTTAGGATTAAATCTCGCGTTATAATAGTGATTTGGTCACTTGTGGTTTTAACCTTTGGAGCTCAAAGGTGTTTTTGTTGTGACCAGTTTAAGTTGAATTTTTCTTTTATTCGATTTAAAGTAATTTATTTAACCTGGAAAATACTAGTGCTCATCAGAATTCTTGGACAAAAACAAAATGTGTAACCTCCTGCATAATCTTCCTACGAAATGGCGTGGCTGGTGTTGGTTCCTACTGTCCGGTAGCTTCGTACAGGGACAAGTACGATCTCAAGTAATTCTTCTGGGTAAAGTTAGGTTCGAAGGGTCTGGTACAGAAGGTCCTGCCATCGCGACTGACTTCGATCTTGGACACTCTGTAGTGCTTAAACTGAAAAGGATTAACAGTGAGGGCTCCATTGAGGGCTGCATTGCTAACGATACCAACGATTAAACGTTTGGATAACTGTCCTTGGAACAGATGATGTTCGATCTTGGATCGGAGTACAGCAGCAATGGTGACAGTTTTCACTTCCACGCATCATATCGGATACTTGGCGGTTGTTTTGCTCAAAGTGTGCCTGATGTCATTTCCCTCTTTAGGTAACGCTTCCACACGGCGCGCGTAAAGTCTGGCTTCTTGGATGATGGTTTTGTACTCGTTGGTATGAGGCATCAAATGGAAAGTGGTACTGCTGCAATTCAGTCTCAAGCGGAAATCCACTCCGTTTAGCAAATACTTGTCTTGCAACCACATGTCGAAATGCAAACGACCCATCAGTTCTAAACTACGTCCTTGCAGGATTTTCTTTCGACGGTCGTTAAAACCGGTATTGTGAGGATCATCATCTGCTATTACGGCTGTGTCGTGAAAGTTGTTCTGGCCTGCTGTGTCAGGTTTCCAAACCACGCAAGCATCCAGATGAGTGTTCTTGGCCTCTTTTCCGTTCGTCAAGAGATTTTTCATGTACGCTCGGTAAGGGTAAGTATCCATGCTACTGCTTACCAGTTTGTTATTGAAGTACAAATCCACTTCGCTGAACAAGGAATGCATGAAATTGTTGACGGGAGCTACTCTGGCATCGTCTCCTGGAACGCTATTGTCCGTTTTGATCACTTTGACTTTCAGGTACAAGTAACTGCTATTCAGATCGATGTAATCTTTGGGCTGAACTTTGATTTCAAATTCGATGGGGGCTGAATCCGTCAAAGAGGAGGAGGAATAAAATTCTACTCATTGGGATTCTCGCATCGTCGTCATGGTGGGTGGCATGGCAAACAGATCCAGTTCCGACTTGAAACACACGCAGGACTCGGTGCATTATTTTTCTCTCTTTGTTTGTGATTTAGTAATCAAAACGTCTAAGTCTCGGACGGTTCTTCTTTTCTTAGTCTCTCTAGCTCTGGGGAGGTGTGAAGTCCTCTGAAGGAGTGTCTTCGTCGTCGTCTCTTTCTGCTTGTGCTTGCTGTGGTGTCAGGGGAGCAGGAATGTCTGACTCAGCAGTGCCTGGGGTATTTATAGGAGTTTCTCGTCGGCCCAAAATGTCTTTGCCTGTTTGAAGCAAGACATTTTTGCCCGCTCTCAAGAAAGCTTCTTTGGGGTTTTGTCTGTCGATGATGACATTTTGGAGAAATTTTTTGCTTCAAAAAGCGGCATCTTTCAAGGCGTGCAATCCTCGTGTCACCATCGGTTTCAAAACGGAAGCCACCGAACGAAAGGCCGATTTCAGCATATCTCCTAAACCATGACCTCGTTGTCGAGCGACTTCTTGATACACAGAATACATGACTTACAAGTGGTTAGATTAATCGTTTTCGAAAATGGAGTTTCACTGTGACTTTCCCTTTGGTGAATGGATTATTTTCTCCCAGATCTCCTTTTATAAAAATGTTGACAGTGTCGAAATGCTACTTACTGACGGGTAAATAGTGAGTATGTACAAATTCGCGGTGAACGTGATAGGTGTTGCCACCTTTCTCGTCAGCGGTTGTGGCAGAATCCACTTTGAAAGGAATGACCCGCAGTAACGGTACGGAGGTGTGTCCCACCACGTTTTATTCCACCACATAGGTATACAAATGTCAAATTGAGTCCTAGGTTCATTTCTACAGGGAATCGAAAATATTTTGCAAAATCAAAGTAGCTGATAATGGCTGGTATTTCGTTTTTAATCTTGATCGACTTAGGTTCTCTACCCAAAATGTCATACAATTCAGGACAAAATGTAATGGCCAATACTTTGTCCTCTGAAAATTTGATCCGCAAGAGACGAGCTATTTTGTGGAACTTGAGGGTGACACTTTTTCTGGCTTTCTCCAAGGCTTTATGCATTGAACCTGTCAGTAATCGTGTTCGCCAAATGTTGTCTGCTAAAATAATAACCTGGGAGAATTTTAAATCGGTAAGTGAGCTGTTTAGTTTTGGTGTCCTGTGTTTTCATTCAATCACCTGCAGTTGTGCGTTCATCCAAGATTTGTTGCACTTGCTCGTCATGAACTTCCACCGTAAAAGTGTTTTGATTTTCAATGATGTTTTTGATTTGAGTAGGGTGAATCAGAGGAGGCCAGAGGAGTGTCCAAAAGAGTATTGTTGTTGGAATGGTGACTGTTGGAAGGGTGACTGACGTTGGGCGCAAAGCTCCCGTTGTTCCCGTTAGAAGAGTATTTCAGGGACGGATTGGGGAGAAGGTATGCGATGCAACTGCCGAGTCAAACGGTCCATAATTGTTTGTCTCCTTGTTGCAAACTCAAATTGGCAATGCCAGCACCGATGACACAATACACCACACAAATTTGGCAGAAAAAAAAATACGATTTGCTTTTGTAGATCTTGCACAGAAGAACTGGGGGAAGGAGTGGTGACTGTGGTAGCTGAGGCTGTGTTGAAGGGCATGATGGTCACTTCTTTATATAGTCGATGACTTGTGAAGCGTCGATCCAAGAATTAAAACTGGGATGACATCCTTTCCAACGTACTTTGACTTCTTTGATACGTGGTTTTCCCACTTTACAGGTTCTTCATTCGAGAATGCTTTCGATGTGGTACACTTCGTCTTCTTTTTTGGTCACGCGTTGTAACTCGAGCAAGTAAAACGTTCCTTTAAAGACTTCCCCGTTCATTTTTTCCAATTATAGACGGCAGGATGACGGCCACGCACTCGTCCAGTCACACGAAACAATTTGGTGGTCCAGGTGGGTAAGTAACCCAATCTCCTGCTGCCAACGCTCCACCTTTCTTGGGGACAGTAGGGGACGTACCAAACAGGCGCTCGAAGACGATCACTTCGTTGTCGGAAGTCACTTCTTGGGGAGTTCTTCCGATGCTCCGATGGTAAGATTGTTTTTACCCTTGGACTAGGTGCGGAAAGACGTCGATGTACTTGAGACTGTGTTGATGAGCAAAATATTTCCACATGCGTTCTTTCAAGGTTCGTTGAAAACGTTCCACGATGCTGGCTTTGGTTTCTTGATTCTAGGTGGTGAAAAAATGAATGTCTCGTTTCTTCAATTCTTTTTGGAAAGCTTGGTTCAGAAATGTGGTGCCTTTCTCGGTTTGCCATCGAAGAGGGTGACGACCACTTTGTTTCAACACCAGTTTGAGTTCTCGCACTAACTCACTGCTGGATTTGGAAGTCAATGGCATGAGCCAAGCAAATCTGGAAAAGACATCGATGACACAAAACAAATATTTGTAGCCACGATTGTAGGTGGCCAAATGAGAGACATTGGCTAAATCGGCTTGCCAATGATGATCGATGCCCTCCACTCTTCAACTTCTGGAAAATTTTCGTCGAATGGGTTTGTGTAAGGTGTACGTGGCTTGTTCTTGTAATCATCGTTGCACTTGAAGTAAACGGATACTTTCAGTCGAGTTTTGGCAGCACGATACAATTCATGAACTCCTCAGTAACCCGCAAAATGGGCTGGATCGTAGTAAATGCTGGATAATACCTTCTCCATCAGGAATTGTTTTTTAATACGTCACCCATTCCTCGCTGATGCTACTCTGGATTGGGCGAGGGGGTGGTTTGGAAATGGTTTTACGTGTCGGATGTGAAACGGGAGTAGAAGTCAAAGGTAGTGGTGGTGGTGGAAATGGGGTGGCTTTGGTCTTCTTTTCTTTTTATCACTTCTGGTTCCCCTACTTTATTTTTGACTTCTGTCAAAGGAGGAATGGATATCATCTTTTTAACCCAAGCTTTAAGTTCTTCTCGATGGTGTGTGGGGGAAGGGGTCAACAAGGATGCTGCAATCTTCCTAGGGATGGGAACTGTTGACGATGTTTGAAATACTTATCTTGCCTCTTCTTCTTCACGCATCCGTGGGGCTGCGTCTGCATTGACCGCTAGGAGTGGTGGTAGCGGTGGTGATGGACTCTTGATTCGGGTCTTAAAATCTTTCAGAGTTGGTAGAGCTGTTTCGTCTCAAGATTTCTGGTGAAAGAGTTGCAGTCGTTGCAACAGTTGACAGTACCGTTGAGATTTTTCCGTTTCTGACAAATCCATGAATGATTGCAATTCGTATTATAACTGGGACATCTCGGTCAAATGAGGATTGAGAGGCAAATGTGTTGTCCGTTGTTCGTGCCAACGATGGCATTCCATCTATCGCTTGTAAGGTAATAAAGTCAGGTTTCGTCCTTCCATCGGATTTCAATGGTCACGTCTGAGATCTTTTAACTCCAGAATCCTCCTTTTATAAAATACTTCCCAGGCGTTCCAACATGGATCCCACTACTTCTTTGACAATAGGTCCTAACAGGGGTAAAAACCTCCGCGTTTTACCAACATCTTTTTCTTTTGACGGATGGAGATTTTCTTTTGGGCCATTTGGCGAAGAACGTGTCGATGCTTGGCTAAGCATTCTTTCTGATGTTTAGACAAAGGTATAGTTCCTTTCAAGACATTCAAACAACATTCGCACGCGGTATCGATGACATCTTTGGAGGCTGTTTGAATGAGTTGTTTTCGCATGGGTGGAGAAGCTTTGGGCAAGACAGACAACACGTCCCAATATTTGGCTAAACGAGGAGGCAGTCCTTTCTTTTTCTTTTCTTTGGGGGTAGAAGAAGGATGTCTTCTGGGGGGGGGTGATATCTTTGTTTGTTTGTTTGCTCCGGGACTCACACCAAAAATATATTGACGTCGATGACTTGGCACACACCCTTTAATCTTTTTTATTGGGGGGGGGACTATCGCATCGTTAACAGTGTGACGACATTTTCTCCAAAATCGCTAAACAATCCTCCCCTTTGGTTGCTCCTTTTTTTTTTTTTTTTTTTTTGGACGAGTGCGTCTTTCCAGAGGGTGACGTCGATGCTTGGTTAAGAGTTTTCTCGGATGTCGGGTCAAACTACTAGGCTGTCCTTTTCTTTTTCCTTTTCCTTTCTGGACAGGAGAACGACGATGGTAGTGGTGTGCACTTCTTTGAGGGGACATCTTTGTTGCACAAAATACACTGAAGTCCAAGGCTCGACATGCGTCCTTTTGTCTTATTTTTTTTTTGGAGTAGGCCATAAGGGCTTGTAATCTATCTTTTTTGACAAAATTATCTACGAACTCTTTGTTAAAAAATATCGTTCCATTTGGTCGTTTCTCTTTTTCTTTGGATGAGTGTATCTTTTCAGAGGGTGACGTCGATGCTTGGCTAAGCGTTTATTTTGGATGTCGGGTCAAACGACGAGACTGTTCGTTTTTGTTTCCTTTTCCTTTCTGGACAGGAGAATGACGATGGTAATGATATGCACTTCTTCGAGGGGGCATCTTTGGACGTTCTGGAGCATACAACCACTGATCCCCATCGTTTGCCCCAGGTCTTTTTTACACTGGAATGCGTCGCCACATACTGTCGGTTCGTCGTATTATTTTATGGCAGGCATCACACGTCGTTGAGGGGTTCGCAACGGATTAAATCGGTACAGTTATTTCTTGGATAAATCCAGTAAACTCTGTAACATACCAGATCTCTCTTGGACTTTGATTTTGGGGGCAGGTACTTTGTGAACAGCGGCCATTCCAGCTAAAGAGGAGGAGGGTGCCACCGCTGGAGGAGAAGTTCTTGGAGACGCGGGTTTCCATTTTTTCATCAAATTAGGAAAGATGCGTGTCAGATCGGGTTTGGCAGGCATCACAAGCAACGGAGAAGTGGAAGAACCTGAAGTTACTGGAGACGTGGTCACCATCGCTGAAAGTCGTGGCTTGGGGATGTACGGTTGTGTCCTGGCCGAAGTGCCTCTCTTGCGGGTAGAAGCTGTTTTCTGGGATCTTTTCTGAGGTTGTGATCTGGTCTTGACACCGCTGCTCTTTTCTTCTTTGTACGTCGGGGAGTGGCTTTTTTTCTTGGGGAGGACTTTGGGAGCATTAGGATCCCATTTTAAGAGGGAGCGAATGATGACAACTCCTAGAGAACCGCTACCTCCAGGTTTCAAAATGATTTGCTTTTTGGTTTGAGTGTCAATGCGGGGATCGGTCAGTTGCATCAAGGCTACTTTGTTTCTCTCAAAAAAGTGTTTGGTTTGATGTGGAATGTAAATGATGCCTTGCAGTAATTGACGTGCTGTCACCGCAAATCATCTTAAGACTTCTTTGAGACTGGCTTCTAGACACGAGCACTTATTTGTGGATTTTTTTCGCGACTGATGCCGTACAAGGCACGAATAAAATTGACGTGAAGATGAGACTGAAGGGACGTCATGTTGACGATTTGTGAGACAGACCGAAAGTGACCGAGGATCTTATTGACTTTTTTGTTGTTGTTGTTAAGTCGTCTGGGACGTGTACACGACAGGTCCTCCGTCTTGACACCAGTGGTGAAGCAGATGGGTACGAAATCGTAAATAATCGGGGTGGAGGGTTAAGTTTACGAGTAAACATACATGTGGGGTTTAAGTGGCATTGTCGTACTCATGGGTCAGCCAAGGTGTTCCTACCTGTTTGGCTAAGACTTGCACTTGCGATTTATCTCTAGGGCTTTTAAACAAGAACACGCAATGAGCTATGAAACTGATGGTGCAATGGGCTTTACATGGTTGAAAAAAAGTTTGGGTGATGTAAATGACACTGACATTACGATGATGCCCTTTTTGCGTAAACCACAGTTTAATTTCTTCTTCGTCTTCTCCGATCATGTCGTCGAAGATTACCAGATATGTTTGACTGGGGTCAGACACGATCCCGTCGTCTTCGCCAGGAATGTCTTCCACAAACACGATGGAATCGCCTTGACTTTCTCGCAGGAGGCTGAACGCCGATTGCCACCAATTGTGACACCACACGATACGTTGAGGTGGACGATCGATCAAATGATGTTTATGTTCGATCAAACGTTTGACTAATTCGGTTTTGCCTGAACCGCTGGGTCCAGCAATTAACAAGTTAAAGGGATGGCGAAGATACAAGGCCTCCCAAATGGCACGATCTAAGTTTTCGTCGATGACTTTGAAAGTGGAAGAAGAGGGAGCAGAGACAGCAGATGTAGATAAAGTGCAGGGAATGTCAGTTTTGACACGAAGACAGACATGACAAGAGTTTTTATACCTTTTTCAGGACACGTTTATTGCAATCTTTAATTGTGAACACCACGAAAGACAAAAATACATAAAAGCCAAATGGTTAAGTACATGGATAAAATACACATGAAAACGATCAAAGTAAAATATAAACTTGTCACTGTACAACAGTTTTAGTGACGAAGGTCTGGTGTCGTAGGGACAGTGTGTAATGTTCTTAGAGTCTCTACACTTGGCACAGTCATGCATGGGTCATCCCGGAATGGCCTTTCGGAGATGTCGATGACAGTCCTGTCCTGAAGGGAGTGGTTTTCCTCGGCGTCGGCTTCTTTTGACACTGTAGTTAACACTGGTTTAGAAGTTACGTTTTTCATTGAACGTTTGAATTTATGATCACAAATCTTGGGCATAGTATGCCACTTCTTTTGTCCAAGCCTCGAAGCTCAAACATTTCCGGTCACGTACATCTTTCCAGTGAGGGTGTAAGTCACAAGCTACACACACATCGTCGTAAACATCTTCAGTGCCTAAAAGTTGACAAATCTTGTTTTCCCGTAGAGGTCGAGAAGTATCGAGATGAAAGCGCAAAGCTTTTAACAGAAAGAGTCTCACGTGTACATTTAAAGGTACCACTTTCATGTTTTGAGTTGTATGTACTGTTCGTAAAGAGTCCAAAAGAAATCGGCTGTTAAACGAAATCCAAGAAAGGAAGTCACTAAGACACACGCCACACGTCGACATCAATTCAATGGACACAGTTCTCGTAATAAGTGTTAGTAATCCTCTACAGTTTGAATACTGTCATTTATTTCCTTCCACGGAATCTGTTATATCACGAATGATAAAGGTCGTGACATGGTAGTCAGTTTTTAAACCCTCTTTGGTGTAAGGTAATAAGTTTACTTTTTGTACAGAATCGGTTTCATTTTAGTTCCGTACCAAAATTGATTAGTCGCTAACTCACATACCACACGTCGTACAGAAGTTTCCTCTTGAACCAAGATTTGTTGGTGTAAAAGAGTTTGGTAATCCTCTAACTCGTCAGTTGGAAGTCGGTGTATTATGATCACCTTGTAATTAGAATGAGTGGCATCCAAAACTTTATGAATCTCACGTGATTCATCAATGTCAGACCATTGGAAAGCTTTCAATTGTATCAGTTCTCTTATACGATTCAGGTACCAGTGGTTCCAACATTGGTGACGTAACGGATGCAATTGTTCTTTGCGTTGGACTTGTATTTTGACCAACTCTCGGTAAATGCGTTCTCTCAACTCCACAGATAAACCACAAATGTTCTCTTGTAAAGTATCCATTCAAAGATTACTGGGTCCCACTAAAGGTAGGTAGTGACAGTGTGGAGACCATCGAACGTGTTCCAGGTAAGCGAAATCTTTCTGCTTCCACTGGCGAAGTGACACGTCGAAACTGAAGCACTTGACTTTATCCCCTTCGCCCAAGTACATAAATCCGGCTCTGGCTAATTCTTCGGGGGTAGGTCCTCCAAGATATAGGCCATTTTTCATGGAAGGCTTGGAGTCGACTTTCAAAGTCGCAGTATTCAGGCAAATGCACAGGTAAATCATATTCTTCTTTCACAGTTTCATTTCGATCAGGGTACGGAGAAATCCGCAGAAGTCTGCTCATTGTTGGATGACATCCGCAGGGTAGTAGACACATGGTTTTGAGTGGAGGATGACATTGACAATGAAAACCAGTAAAGTGAAAAGGTGTACGATAACGAGAGGCATCGCTTTCGCATCCGTCAGGTTTGACGCGCACAGCATCAAATGCCATGGTAGGTATAGTAGTAGTAGTCAAATCAAAGTTCCCATGATGTGGTACTACATCGCTGAGGACACATCGTACGGTATCCCTGCTTGTCCGTCCAAGTTCCTAAACGGTCTCCTTCGATGTCATGGTGACGGTGACCCAGGCGATCGCTGTAGATGCAACTGTCTGTGTCAAAGTACAGGACACGATCTCCTAATTGGTGTAAAGCTTCGGACAATTTTAAACGAGCATGGGCTGTCACGTAAGCCGCAATGATGATGACATTTCCAAATTCGTCGGCCTCTACAAAGTCCAGTTCTTCTTCGTAATTGATGAGGATCAAGTCCTCACGAACTACGTCCACGTGTTTCATGTATTTGGTTTTGTCGTGAATCATCTGGAAGTAGCGGGAAGGTTCTGTCAAATACTCTGTCGTGGGGAAACACAGTCGTTGTTCCCCATAAGCAATTAAACATCACTTTGGCAAACGATCACCTTCCTTCGTTTTTCTCCACGTGGTCTAAAGGGATGCCTTCCTGCTCTCAGTATTTCTCTTTAAATTTCTTTTGGTCTTCGGGAGTGTCGCACTAGGAAGGATAGCCGCTGGTCTCTGGTTTCATTTTTAAAAAGGCATCCACGTAGTCTGCAAAAATGCCTTTTCTGAGTCTCCTCACCCTTGTGGTACTGTTCTGTCTTGGGAAAGTGGTAAATTTCGTACACTTCTAACAGTTGATATCCCAGGTCCAGAGCTTTGAACAATTCCACACTGACCCACGTTCCCGTCAAGGCGCGTTCTTCATGTGTGTGCTGACAAGTTTGGTCTTGGTTGCACGTTTTCGGCACAAGTACTGCACAAGGGAAACATCAGTTTTCCTTGGCAATGGTGAGGTAAAACGAGATGGTACAGGTCCGTGGGAGGCAAAACTTTACATTTAATCAATCCTTCGTATTGTCGAATGTTGTCCAGGTTGATGTGTAGGGTCGGCAATTGCGGGTGCCCTGCGGGAGAGCGACAATATTTGCACACGTAAGAATACAGTGAACACAAGTCCAAGTATTTGATTTCTTCTCCTTTCTCCTCGTCGGCGTGGTACAGCAAACAGGTGGCATTCGTTCGTCCTCCGTACAAACTATCTCGTGGGTTCAATGGGTCCACCCACTTCTAACTTTCCACGATACGCTTAAACTCGGGGTCGGTTTTCAAACAGTGATCGTACTCGTGTTCCCACATTTCCACCACTTGGTGTCCTTGCTGTTCTAACTTCAAGCGCCGCTGACAAGTGGCCTGGTACAAGTCTTCCATGGTCCTTTGTAACAACTTATTTTTAGTGCTACGTTGAGGGTAACAAATGGGACATCCGTGAAATAAGCATCTGTTAAACTCGTACACGATCCTGGGGTTTTCTAAGTCCCAGCCATCAACCGAATACGTTCCGATGGTCTTTTCGCCTCCTCCGTTTCGGGCGTGTTGGATCCATTTGTCTTCATTGTCGCACAAGTAATGTAGCAAGCTTAATGCTCTGACCGAATATTGACGTTTGACAAAATTGGTCGCTTGAGGGGTTATGACAGCCAGAGTGTTTTCGGGCATGAATCGTTGGCGGTACACTAAGGAACACGCTTTGGTAATGGTGCTGGCTTCTTTCAAAGGATCGATCCCTCAGTGCTCCGTGAACAGATCTCGAAATTTTCCACAGCAACGCCGTAAAATGTCCACGTCAGAACGATAATACTTTAACATTTGTTCCTGAAAGTCGAAAGGGTCCAAGGCGTGAGTGTGGTACCAAGCGTAGAAAGCTTCTCTTTGTTCGGTGCGCATGTTGTCAGGGTCCTGGTAGTAAGCCTCATGCAAATGGGGTAGAACGACGTGTTGATTAGCTTCGGTATTGAAAAAGTGCGGAAATAACCTTTGGCCATTTCTGTCATTCAACGTTTTAAGCATTCGGCTCAAAGACATGGCCTAGTAACTCATCGAATCTTTAAACTGCACTTGTCCCACTTGCATGGAAATGATTTGGCTCCCTTCAAAGTAACTGTCGGACGTTCCGTACTTTGTTCTGTATTGTATCTGAAAAGAAGCTGTCCATCGTATCCCGAGAAATTGTGAGCCATCACCGTGGCATGGCGATGACAATCTCCATAATGTTCGATGTCCTCTTGGCTCCACGTCTCGTCCATGGGGTCTAAGATCCACTGGGCGAAATCAGCCAACGTGTTCGGTGTCCAAAAGATTTTTTCACGTCCTCCAAGAACCTTGATGCAGTGAGAGCAATGACTAATGATAGGCTTTTTGATGCACTTATCGCACGCTCGATGAGCCACGCAGAAATTAGGAATGTGAATACCGGTCTCTTGCATGCATTCGAAATCGAAAAAGATGTAATTGCCTTTCTTCTTCTGGTCATCTTCCTTTTGATGTTTGGAATGGTATTTTTGAATGAAGCATTCGTGTTCCAAGTTCACGATTTGGCGACAAATGTGACATTGTTTCTTTCCTGAACATACGTGTTCCTTGGTGCTGTTGGTACGTATGCTTTTTCCACAAGTAGGGCACAATCTCAGCAGTTCACAAGCATTTTTCTGCTGTGAACCTTGCGTTTTCAAATGTTGTTGGTAACAGGTAGTGCTGACAAAGTGCGCTGACAAGGTGGGCAATGCACTCGTACTTGTTCTTCGTCAAGACAGGGATTAGAGGCCAAACTTCCTGAGCATTTCGATTCACAATTCTTGTGTTGCACTCGATTGTTGTAGCCATAGTCACATTTCTCACAATAATATCTGTATCCCAGGAATCCAGTGATACTGGTAATGGCATCGAAATGTTCAACGTGATGATAGACATGAATGTATTTTCCGTCTTTGAAATTTTTGCCACGAAACAACAGAGGTCCGCGCACGTCTTGAGGGTGTACTTTCAAGGTGTAGTGTATAGCTAAGACGTCTTGCAATTTTTGCATTTCAGGAATGTCACAGGGTGTGTCGTTGGATAACCCAGCTTGCTGTAACAGGAGTTCTGCTTATCTTCGTTGTTTGGCTCGGTCCGATCGTTGAATAGTTTTCCAGTCTCTTTTCCATTCTGCCATCTCGTTCTTGTCGGCATACGTTCGTCCCACCATGATGACACGGGCTAAACACATCTTGTCTTGAGGGTTGTTAATTTGGACAAGACACTTTTTGGTGCTGCGTGCGAAGGTCGTCCACTAATAACACCTTTTTGCGTCCGGTCTATTGAGAAAAAGATACGTTGGTCATAAACAGTGTCGCTTTTCCATCGATGATGTGAACGTTGTCGTTGGATTGTTGCAAATGTTGAATCTTGTCGATGACTTTGGAAGGTGTCAATTCTGCCGGGCTGCTAAACTCGATCCAAACGGGTAATTTCAAACTGTCGTGATGAATGGAAAGTCTCAAGCGATCGACTTCTTTGGCTTCACATTGCCGTTTCAGTGTGGTTAACAAAGAATCCCAAACATCGGTGATGAACTCTTCTGCATTCTCCAACAGTACGTCGGACTTGAAATCTTTAAACTTCACCGTGTACGTGTAGGCCGAGGTTCTAAATTTTTCAGAGGAGCGTTTGTCCGTCTCTCGAATGTGATAGTAGTTTTGAGGGGTTAATGGTGGTGGACATTGGTTTGGTGTAGACTCTCTGGGTCTGGATTCTGGTTCACTCATGTCATCTTCAAAATCGCTGGCTTGGATCTGAGCCAAGGTTTTGGCTACTGTGCGAGGCGATAGGTTACGTTTCTGTCTCTTACTTTCTTCTCCTTTCTACACGAAATGATGCAATCGTTTCATCTTGACTTCAAAAGGTCAAATGACTACATTTGAAACGCCATGGTCACCTATATATCCATGTCAGACCAGTGTATATATAAAAGGCCAGTGCCTTCCCTCCCAGTATTCATTTCACTCTCAAGCCTACCAAAAAGATAGAAGAGCCAACACAGATCGAACTTCTGATCAGAACTATGCGAGGTGTCGTACGAAAGTTTTCTTCAGACAGGCCAACGGACTACTCCCCTTCCTTTCGAGATAAAAGTCAAGATACTTGTTATATCTATCAGAAGAAAGCGTATTGGGCTACAGAGTGTCCAGACCGTCAAAAAGCAAGACATGTGTCAAAAGAAACAAAAGTGAAGATACCTGTTATCATTGTAAAGAGAAAGGACATTGGTCTTCAGAATGCCCTAAGAAACAACAGGAGCAACAGGAAGAGAGGGGTTCCGAACAGGAAGAAGAAGCGGTACCCTCCCAAAAGGATGAACCCCGATACGTCCAGAAAGAGAAGAAAGAGAAGAAAAGAAGACTAAACGAAAGTGAGGAAGAAGAGGAAAAACCTGTGAAAGTGAAGAAATTCAAAAAACAGAGAGAGAGTGAAAAGACACAAAAGTCTATAAACTTTTTAAAGTGTTGTGTTTTGACATTGGATTGTAAAATTTGTACCAGAATATAACAGAAAGAAAAACGTAAGTTTCTCTTAGTTTTGATTTTGTAGAATAAGGACCTACATTCATGCACTCACATACGTTCATCATGGGGCAAAAAAAAAGGATTTTTAGTTTTAATTGATTTTGGAAAAATGAATATTATCTCTTTTCGAAAGAAGCAGGTGGCCCTGAAAAGGACCGTTGGGTGTTTGTTTCACAAACAAACTTAGGATCTGGAGGTAATAAGCTTTAACTGCCTTATCCCTTTGCCACGGCCAAGGCCTACTTCTGGACCTGCACCTGTCGATGATTTTGTAGAAATCACTAGGGCTGGTATCTCAGGCGTAGTAGGTCTGTGAACAGGGTTGGGCTGTTTCAGACTCCTTAACTCTGCCAAAATGTCTAAGAGTACCGTTACCCTTTGACTTTCACTGTCCTCCTTCTTTCCTAGACCTTGTTTCTTCTCTGCTGCTTCTTCTTCTTGCCGTTTTCTTCTTGCCTCTTCTTCCTCTCGCTGTTGCTGATGAAGGAGAAAAGCTTGTTCTGCTTCTTTCTGCTGCTGTAAAAAATTCTCCAATTCTTCTTTCTGTCTCTGTTTAAAATCCTCGACGTGTGGTAAAGAAGGAGAAGGTGGCGAAGGTGTTGGTACCGGAACAAATTCTTGCGAAGAAGAGAGCAAATCTACTAAATCCCAATTAAAATCAACCTCTTCTGGAAGTAGATCCGTGTTAGATTTGGTAGCCCTGCTATATCATCGCTTCTTGCCTCCACAGCCGGTGCACCCCAATTCATCGTCTTCTTAGTTTCCGTCATGTTTCAAAACAATGTCGCATCGATTCACTGCGCACATACGCTAGCGCACCTATATAGGGAATGTGACGTCACAGGCAGCTCTCTTCGGACTGGAAGACAGACTCCGCACTGTGACTGAATTTTGTAACGCGTATTGGGATTGGTGAAAGAACTCAATCCGTTTCGATCCGCTCTTCCACTATAACCGCAGTTCACTTGATTCCCTTCACCTGTTCTCATCACAAGATGTGGACAAACGTAGAATCATCTACTCTCATATCGTCGATGCTGTTCCGCACGGACTTACCCATGTATGTCAAATCATCATGGACAATCATCAAGATCACCGATACGAGCGTTTGGAAAAGAATGATCTATGTGGAGAGACAAGGCTGTCTGAAGCGAGTCTTAATCTGCGGACCGGAGGTTAGACGAAGTTTAAGGAAGAGAAGAAGACCTATGCAATTCCCTCTGTGTTAACGGAATGGTGTTAACATAAAAACCAAAGACCCTTTTCAGGGCCACTCATATGCCTCGAAAAGACACCTCTTCTCTCTTGCCTAAACAAAACCCAACCTTTTGTCTTCTCGCTACAGTGGCCCAGGGTCAATATTGTCGCTATAGTGGCCTTACGGGTCTTGTAA
>JAECUM010049223.1:0-13175 GCA_016617855.1 Megalonaias nervosa
CTAGCACGATGAAAAACTTGCAAAAGATCTTGGTAGAAAGATAATTGGTAAATTTACTCAAGGAGGAGCATATGATCATAAAAGACACTGTACAAGATTGATTATGGACGATGCTGAACTCGATTTTATAATCGCTGATACAGCGGAAAAAAAACAAACCACATTTATAAGCCGATGTAATGCTTATTTATCAGACGGAACCAAACTAGGTACAATTGTAAGCTATCTTGATGGTGACTCACCGCAATTTACTCATTTAAGATCATCGATGTTGGCATATGTTTCTATAAATCTACTGTCTATGATAAATAAATTTTCTCGTTACGCTGTCAGAGTTGCTACAGATTCGTTCTACATAAATAAAAATATACAGATTTGTTAAAACCGCTACTTGGTAATGGTGAATGGGGATCATGGAGAATAAAACAAGAAAATATACTTAGTTATTCTGAATCTGCCGACGTTGAAATTAAGGAAATATATTACAAAAATAATAATCAAGTATTAAAGTCATCAGTACCATCTGTATATGATCCTGTTGCTAGACATAAAACTGTTTATCTTAACGGATGCGGTGGTTCAGGTAAAACAACGTGTGTGATTAAATTATTCATGAATAATAATTCAGATATAATTGTTTTGACACCGACACATAAACTCGCCAGAGAGATAAAAGAGCGAGGAGTAAAATCAATTACATATCATAGTTTCTTTAGATGGTGTGGAGACACATGGACTCCTGAGCGAATGGGTGAGAAATATATACCTAAATATATTATATGGGACGAGGTAGACACGGTGTCGTTAGAAATATTAAAAATATTTCTTGATTGGTTATTAACAAAGAATACTGCTGTAATAATGTGTGGTGATCATGGTCAACCACCACCCTTTATTGGACAGTCACCACATGAATGGCTGAAGAATAACGTAGATTATTATGAAGAAATAAATGATGACCATGGAGCTATTGATGAACCGCTGAAGGAGTTTAAAAGGTTAATCAGACTACAGCCAGATAAAATACAATGTGAAATAATGCGAGGAGTAATTCCAGAGACTACAATGAATGATTTTCTGAGTTTATGGAATCCCGCTGATTTAATAGTTGCATGTAGAAAGATAGTTCGTGATGAACTACAGGAGAAATTATTTCTGTTACATAAAGAAAAGTTTTCAGATCTACCTGTACCATTATGTTATCGCCCAGCAGATACTCGACGACAGAATATTGATGTTGAAATTCCTGGTGGTGGAATACAGAATATTGTCTTGAATGATATTGTATTAGTCGATATTAATGTTGTTGAGAATGCGCTGAGTATGAATAAATCACCGTGGACGTTAGGATACGCTATAACGATCCATTCTTCACAGGGATTAACTATTTCTGATACAAATATCTGGATTGTCGATGATCGGATCGAATGGTCGAATTTAGTTTATCTCGCAGTTTCTCGAGTCAGAAGAATATATCAACTACATAGGGTTATTATGAATTTTACAGAAAATAATAATCAAACTGTTAATAATGACGTAATAAGAAAAAACTATCTGGTTATAAGCAATGTGACAAAAAAAAAAATAATCGTGACTTTGATATTGATACTGAATTTATTATAACACTAAAACAACGACAAAATAATCATTGTGCAAGCTGTAACTGTAGTATGTTATGGCAATATTCGAATAATAATCCAAGACAATTTACCGTAGACAGAATTAATAGTGATTTTTGGTCATACACGTAATAATGTCATATTGACATGTCTTGAATGCAATTGACGTAGAGGTTCTGGTTATGTAATTGTATGTGGTGGTAATTGTGTGTCTTTAGGAATTACTTGTAATTGTTCACGTACAAATCCACGTTGAGGAGCTGTAGAATCCAGTCTGTAGATTGGAGGTCTACCCGTGGATCTTACCACGCTAGAAATTGTATGTGTAGTCACGCTCCAGATAGGATCAGTTGCTCTTTTTTTACCACCTTCAAGTTCACCAGGTTCATATAAATATCTTACAGTTACATTACCCAATACTGGTTGAGAGAAAGATTCACGGCGTTGTATTTGTATATATTTTTTTGTAATCGCATTAGAAGGTTTCATGGAAGTTGAACGAGTAATTTCATTTTTTAAAGCAGCTATTACACTTGGTAACCTTGCAACCCATTCACGAGATCTCTCACCGGACTTAAAGTCAGTGGATATTTCCTTTGCGTATTGATATCCAAATAACCGCTCAGCAAGTGTTCTATTAAATCGTTCAACGATTGCCTGATCACGTTGAGTTTCAGTGTGTCCTCGTCTGATTTTAACGTTATGTTTCTTCATCAACGATAATACTGCACCAAGTAATTCTTTGCCAGGATCAACTTGTAATAACTGTGGCCATCGTAGACCACCACGTTGATAAATTCGCTCAAACCCAGATGCAACTTCAGATGCTGTTTTTGTTGATAATGGTTCCGCATCTTTATATCTACTTGCAACATCAATGACAGTTAATGCGTATTTGTACGTGCGTGATTGACGTTTACCAATTTTAATGGTATCGTGTGGTAAAAATAAAATATCTGCTTGATGAGCTTCATTAGGGACGCTGACATCAAAATGTGCGTACTGAATTTTTTTAGGTGGTGGTAAATAAATTTGCCATATTGCCTGTCGTGCTAACCACGCTGCAGCAACAGAACGTGAAACTTTTGCTGCTTCAGATAATTTAGTAATCGCTGATCTGCCTCTCCAATATCCTCTTGGGCTATAATAAACAAACTCCATTATAATAGTTATATAATTAATTACCAGCCCCTAACATTATTTTACCTTTCATGGCAGTTTTTACTAGAAAACTAGCGAGTTTTTCTCTAACAGATTTATTAGGTATAGAATTTAACGCATGAATTAATTTTACATCTGCGAGATGCCGTTGTTGTAAATCTTTACTTTTATACACAACGTCATGAACATGACACGCTTGATCAATCTTATTTATTGGATACTCTCCTGATCTTGGTTGATCTTGATCGTCAAGTCGGATATCAAGTCGAGTTCCAGGACCACAATAATTATATCCAGGAAGATGTTTCTCACCGGGGTATTTAGCCCATGGAGTTCCTGGTAATTTCCTCAATGAAGCGGCGATATCTCTACCTGTCTTTGTTCCTGACTTAGTCATGGAGACAAATTTGTATTTCTTCGTGCCCCATTTCACGCACTTACCTGTTAATGCACGTCGTTTATTTTTCGTTATTATCGTTGTCAATCCAGTGGTGGATGTGGGTACTCTACATCTAACACAATATAGACTCATGTTATTAATAATATGGATACAATAATTGACTTTTCGGCGACACGAAAGCAAGAACCAGTAAAGCACCATCCAGCACTACCAAATTCTATCAGAATGATTATAATAGGTCCATCTGGATCAGGTAAAACACAACTATTATTAAATTTAATAATGAGATGGTTGAGATGGAGTAAACTGTATTTAGTAGCACCAACTGCAGATAATCAACACTATTACGATGTACTCAGGGATCTTAATGAGAAAGCGAAATCAATTAATGAAGAAGGTGAAGATAATGATATTATTGATTTTACAACAGATATTAATGAAGCACCGTCCATAGATGACCTAGATAGATTTATTAATAATTTAGTAGTATATGACGACGTGATGATGGATAAACAAACAAATCAAGCTACGATATTTTCCATAGGTAGACACAAAAATACAGACGTTATATACGTCACTCAACGATATATACATATAACCAAGATAATCAGAGACAACTGCAATATTTTAGTTGTATTTAACGGAATAGATAAATACACACAGAAATATATCTATTACAACTGGTGTTCAGGAGATATGGACCCGATCAAGTTCAAAAACTTCTTTTCTCAAGCACAAGCTACTCCATTTGGATTTATAACGATAAATCTGCACGAACCAAGATCTAGGTATCGTATAGGTCTGTATAAAATATTTGGTTAATTAACACGACGAGTAACACAAAAAAGATAAAAATATTTTAACACAAACGAATTAAACTCAAACAGAATAAATATAATGGAGAAAGAAATTGTCGCATACAGGAATCTTCTAGAAAAATTAAAAACAGAATTTTACAAACAAGTTGTATATAAAATCATAATTTCTGATGATGAACGATGGCATGAAAACGGATTAGATAAGTTAGCGGTTAGCAATTTTACAGAAACGGATTCAACTTAATTTATAGCAGCAGGCAGGGCGAACCAACCAAAATTAATTGACCCGGCGAGTAAACTAAACGCACTATAAAAATAAAAACAAGAAGTCAAAAATAAAATAACAAAAATAACTAACCCAAACGATTTATTATCCGTTTTCAACCGTATTTGGAAATAATCTCGGTTAGAAGGTTCGGTTTAGCGTTATTGACCTTATTTTTTTCAGCCCCCGTAAGAACCGTTAATTTGTGAAAATAAGGTCAGGAAACCAAAAGGTCTGTTCGCCCTGCCTGCTGCTAGGTCAGCTACAAAATACAATTTTACGTTACCCATAGTATATAATAAATAAAAAAATAACATGCAAATTAAATATACATAACCCATTTTAATCCATCCATCCATCCATCCATCCATCCATCTATCTATCTATCTATCTATCTATCTATCTATTTATCGGACATTACGCGGAAAAGAATAAACAAAAGAGAAATTAGATTTTTTAAAGTATATGTTTAGACAGGTACACTGAGGGGTTGCCGCCATCTTTGTATCGTTATTATCCTCAATTATCATCATCATCAAAATTGCATATGAAAACGCAGCAGCTGAGCAACGACACTTCAGGAATGTCAACATACATGCAAAGACAAAATACATGCGTCACATTTGAAAATACTGTTTGAATTAACTACTTTTACATTGATATAACACTATTGTTACTTGCAACATTTATTATGAAATATAGCTTATAAAATGCGAAAATAATCGAGATCAAAGTACAAAGTGTATGTCGAGTTTTATGTTTTCCAACCCCGTTTAAAGGTGTGTGTGTGTGTGTGTGTGTGTGTGTGTGTGTGTGTGTTTATTTTGTTGCTTGTTTGTTTTTGTTTGGGGGTTTTATTAATATAAAACTAGCGACGAATGAGGAACAAAGTTTTGTCTTTCGGATTAATTTCATTGGTAATATCTATAATACAGTCACAATAACATTACCGAACAATGCATGCACAAAATTTCCAGTGCACATCGTTGAAAAATTTAATATAAAAATTAAAACAAATGAAAAGTGACTTGCTTGACTCGATACAACAAATGGAGAAATGAAGGAATATCCCCGCCATGATTATAAATGGTGTTATGTTCATTTAACAATGAAAGAATTATAACTATATCTAGACTTTCAGAGTAATCTCATCAATGCCTTTTTTTAAAAATCTGCAAGCGTATTCAGCTTCTAAACTTTTTTAAAGTCAGTTCGCAATATTACAGCGACTATAACTTGCTATCTAGACTTTCATCCTCCTCGGCAACAGTGAGATCAGGCAACACCCTCGGCATCATCCGGGGCGGTTCGTGATCTGGGTCACAGCGATACTTGGTGAAATCCGTCATACCTTCTGATCTGAGGTAGTCTTCATCAAGAAGACACTTACCATTCAACCTTCAAAAAATAAGTTAATTAATACGAATAGATGGACATTTAAATATCATTCGCTGTAGCGTAAATTCCAACTGATTTTATTTTGCAAGAAGGATTTTCCCATGATACTTGAACAAAGTTAAAATAAAACTGATGACCAAATATATCAATTCTTATCAAGAAATGTCTAAATTCAACGCATGTATGTATGTATGTATGTATGTATGTATGTATGTATATGCATGTAACGGACGTCATCACAATATCGACTCTATGATATCAATTAAAGGTAAAGTTCTCAAAATACAAAATGAAGTATCAAACAAAACTTTAAAAAAATAAACCCTTCCATCAAAGAAGAAATACTACAAGACAAAAAATAAAAAGGTAAAGATGCTAAGATAAGAAGAGGACAAAGGCAGTTCACACAAAGCTTCAAAATAAAAGAGCTTTGATTTCTAATGCAACAAGAAATTGAGCTTTCAGAATATAGCAAAGCTCGCCTGCACATTTTTAGATTTAAACATAAAAGCATTTGGAACAAGCTGGGGTCTTTCCTCCACTGGTAAGAAGAACAACTCGTAAACACTACCGTATCCGCCACTGAATGCATACATGCACCTTTGCTTATAAAATGATCGCGCACCACCATGCGTTCATTATGGGATATTTCTAACGCGTTCGTTCGTTCATCAGATATTTTACGCGAACGGCACTTGATACTTATCTTTAATTGAACATATGTTAGCAGACATCTCAGAGAGCCGAGATCTAAGGTCACGCTCGTTATTTAAGTGATTATGTGGAACAGAAGTTAACAGTTACAATGCTTATAAAACTCAGTAAATGTAAATGGTGAGGTTTGATAACCTAACTTTTACCATCTTTATTTCAATGAGCTACCTACTGTTATAAAGAAAAATGCAACTCACTGTCTGCAGCAGGGATTTTGGCACTAAGTTAACATGAAAGAACACGAAACAAGCTGGCCAGGAGAAAACAAAAGACTAAGAATGTACGACTAGACTAATGACCCTTGACTGTGACAAGTTTTCAAAATGAACCTGGAATGGCTGCGAAAATTTCGACAATATTCCAGCATACTAGTCTAACTAATTCGATAGTCATTGTTACTACTGCTGAAAATTATTGTGTACTGCGCACTCACAGTCAATGTATGTACGTATATATGTATGTATTTATGTATGTATGTATGTATGTATATATATATATATATATATATATATATATATATGTGTGTGTGTGTGTGTGTGTGTGTGTGTGTGTGTGTGTGCGTGCGTGCGTGCGTGTATGTAGGTATAAATGTGGGCGTGAAAGCATGTCAGTCAATAGTGGCCATATGGCATGTATTAAAGGTAGAGTTCTAAAAAAAAAGATTATGCAGAAGAAAAAAACAATTAAGGAGAAAAGCCCTACCAAATAAATAAGAACATGACGTACTACAAAATAGAAAGGTATATACGTTAACAGTTTGTAAAAGATAAATAAAATAAAAGATAAAGGTACAAAATATAAACTCCTTACAATATGTGGTCAAACAAATTTTTTCTGGCATTTCAAGTCAACAACATACAAAGTTGCAGAAAGACCAGATGGTCGTATCGCAACCGCTCGATAATGAAAACGCATATTTTACAGAACAAAAGCATGAATGGTGCAATGCAAAGAAATTAGTTAACTTACTTATCAGTTTTCTCTTCAACCATTTTCAAAACAGCATCCGCAAAAATCTCTGGCTTGCGAAGAACCCTGTCTGGGAAATTTTTTACATCCGTAACATGTGATTTTATTGCCGTAGTAGGCCAAAGGGAGGTAATTGTTACACCTGCAATATAAATTGTAAATATGTCAAATCCAAAGCTCTGATGGCCAAAAAGCGTATCTGGCAACGAAATATATATTCAGAAACATTCGAGCTATTGTGCCATCGTAATATTCCATGTGTTAATTATACCAAAGGGAGTGTCATCACCAACACCTTCAAGATAAAATGTCCCAAAACCTGTTAGAGCAGAAATAACATTTTCGTCCTTGTGGACTTTTAAAGTGAACGGTGTTCTCTTTTGTCAGGAGAAAATAACAACAAAACCCACTAATAATGTCTAAAACTGACTTATTGTCACAGACATAACAAGCACGTTAAACCTATAAAATTGAGTTTCATGGACATTCTCAGTAAAGTTCAAATTTATATGAACATTGCCGGTAAAACTCAATTTTATATGATAAAAGAATGCTATGCATCCTCAAATTCTTGACCAAGGTTTTTTTCCTTCTTGACTGTGCCAGCTCATAATTGAAATTACTATTCCCAGGTAAGTTTTTATAGGAGTAAAAACACTGGGCCACTTTGATCATCAAGGGAAGACTGGTGTAAAACAGTTTACTTTATGTTAGTCCGTGATTCAGTGGATTTTCCAAGAGAACTAATTTTGATAATTCACTGGAGTGAATCATCAACGATTCTTTTTCTCTGCGATCAATAAACATTATAACATCACTGACCAATAAATCTGAACCGCCAATTTGTCAACTAACTGGCATAGTGGAAACATTGCCACAGTCAGGCAGCAACAACAGGTTCTAAACCCACAATCAGGCTGATCTTTATATTTCTTCGCTTTTTGTGGTTATGTGTGTTTCGACCTTTAATTAGGAAACAGAATTATGTCACTACTATTAAATTATGTGCGAATATACACAAAACACAGAAGAACAAAAGGGTAAACGGCTGATATTATACCGTAAAAAATCTGCTATTCAAAAGTGGTTGTATATACTTGCCAAATCGTCTAGGCATAAAATAAACAGAAAATTTTGCTTGTTTCGGGTGAAGAATAGGTACATTACATTTTGTGGATGAAAGTTCGAAAGTTTCTTAACTCAATACAACCAGAAAATTCTAATTGTTTTATTTGCATCCAAATTTCCATTTTATCATACGAGGGGAATTCAAAACATTCTGAATAGTTTGTTATAACTTCTGTTCGTTTGAACATGTCAATGAATTTATTGCAGATCCATAGACAAAATTACGTTCTAAAAACCGATATGCACGCCAGACATCTGTATATTCGTGTGATATAAAGGATAAAGATTACGGACGTCATTCTCTGCCATATAAAACAACTCTGAGGTGGTTTCGTCTCCTTTTTTTAAAGATCGTCGCGAATCCATGGAGGATGCTGATCCATGTTCTGTAATTGGTGAGCGGAAAGTGGCTGCTTTGAAGGAGGCCATTGATGAAGATGCTCGATACACAGTCGACGATATTTGTTATCACGGAAATATTCGTTAGCTGTTTTTAATATACTAAAGATCTGTGCAAGATGTGTCCCGCATTTGTTGACGTCAAATCAGATAAAGACTCGGGATGAAATCGCCAAAAATCTACTCATTCAATATGAAACGACTGACGAGAAATGTTTGTCACAAGTGATAAAACATGGATTTACTTTATCTGAACCTACTCAAGAGAAAATAATAAAGTTTTGGATCGAAGAAAACGATGAGGAACAACAAACGGCTCGACGTAGTCGGACTGTCAAGAGACTTTTATGTGCATTATTTTCTAATGCAAAAGGTCCTGTCGTCAAGGTACATGTGTCTGACTCGGCTGGTGTCATTCGACAATTTTGAGTCTCCAAAGTTTTGCCAAAAGTTGTGGAATACTACCGCACCATCCGTCCGCGCATTGGTACCTGTGGCATCCGTTTACTCTATGACAACGAACCGGCGCATAACCGAGGTATCGATTTACTTCACTACAACGAACCGGCGCATAGATCTCGCAACTTGAAAGACTACCTGAAGTAGAACAGCGTCCAAACTTTGCCACATTCTCCATGCTTCCCTTTGTTATCTCCAAGTGATTTTTGGCTAAATGCCGTTATCAACGATTCGCTGAGGAGCAGATTACCTGAAAGCCGCCTGTACGGTTGGAAGAGTAGTTTTCCAATGTGTAAACAACTCAAGAAAAACTGAAATATGGAATTTAAGAACTGGATAATCAGACTGAGAAAGTATCTAGAGGTGACAGGTGTATGGGGAGTAGTTCCTGGAAATGCAATGACGTACTGTTCACTACCAAAGAATTTTGTTGTACAGAACAATAATATTCAGAAGTTTTTAAATACCCTTCATTGTAATGTGGCTGCTGTTATGTCTGTGCATATTTTCCAGAAACAAAATAATTCTGTCATCAGATCTGCGTTTTATACATATTTTAATAACGGGATGGGAAGTTTCTTTTAACTAGATTATATTTATTAGTATAAGATAAAACAAATACGAATAAGCATAATGTTTCTTATTCATTTATTGAAAACTGTAAAACTTACCTGTTCCTTTTATTTCATGTGACAATCCCATCGTCAGAATTGATAAGCCGACTTTGGAGACGGAGTATGGCACTTTTCCTTTGAAAAATCTGATGAAGATAGTGAAAACCTCAAAATGCACACTGTTGTCAACTGCAGTTTTGTTCTAAATAAGACACTTTCACATTGATAAATCAGAACGTCTGCTTATCCATAATACACTTCACTCAGCATTTATTAAATGGCAAAATAGCACAGCTGTGATTAATTTTATCTGCGGATTTATAAACATATAGCCGATTTCCTAGGTCAATGTTCCTAACGCTTTTAATTTACGCAACGTCGAGATGTTATACCAACACCTTAAATAACGGTTTTGATTTACACAACGTGGAGATGTTATACCAACACCTTAAATAACGCTTTCAGATGTTATACCAACACCTTAAATAACGGTTTTGATTTACACAACGTCGAGATGTTATACCAACACCTTAAATAACGGTTTTGATTTACACAACGTCGAGATGTTATACCAACACCTTAAATAACGGTTTTGATTTACACAACGTAGAGATGTTATACCAACACCTTAAATAACGGTTTTGATTTACACAACGTGGAGATGTTATACCAACACCTTAAATAACGGTTTTGATTTACACAACGTGGAGATGATATACCAACACCTTAAATAACGGTTTTGATTTACACAACGTAGAGATGTTATACCAACACCTTAAATAACGATTTTGATTTACACAACGTGGAGATGATATTTTACCAACACCATAAACAATAAGACCTGCTATATATTGGCGGTGACACCAGAACGATCCGTCCGCTTTTCCTATTAAGAAAGTGTGGTAACACTTCCTGTATCATTATGTATGCCCCTTTGATGTTGACTTCGTTCATCAATTCGAACCGTTTTAGCGGTGTCTCCAGCATAGGTTTCCACGTGATAGCACCGGCATTATAAATGGCAACATCAAGATGGCCAAACCTGCAAAGAGAATGAGAAAAAATGAGACACTAAAACGTAAAATTTTCTATCAAGTTATTTTTTTTTAAAATAAAAAGCTTCCCCTTATATCAGCGATCATTTTTGGGGTAACAGTAAAAACTGCGTAAAACAATATCTGACAGCGATGAAAGATAATGATGGTATAACAATTCATATTTATATAATTAATACAATGAAAACTGTCTGACTCTAACCGTCAATGAACTATGCTGCCTGCAGATTAAATTACCTCAAGATTCTAACCAAGTTTGCGTAATGATTCGTTTATAGCACGTGATGAGATATGTTAATAATTCATTCACATTTACAATAAACAACGATTTACCGACAGCAGTAGAAACAAGGCAGAGTTCAGTTGATCGACTTCAGAAATTCGAAACTAAGCCAAACTCGAAAATAAGGCCACCTCAGAAATAACACGCCCATTTCCTACGGCATTTTGTTTTAGAAAGTAACTTAGCTTCGAAAATCTGCTGCATAACATATTTAATAACGTGTAACTTAAGATCTGAATATAAACACAGGTTGGTATAACTTAGTTCATGATTTTGAGGCAAACAGGTACTATAGATGATGAAATTGGTTAGATGGTTTCATATCTGATAATTCAACAGTTCGTGGTTTGTGTGTAAGTAGTATAGTGGGGTAGTCTACGGACAAGGGGAATTAGCATTACAGACCTCCCCCCCCCCGCGACTGTATACGGACAAGATTTATACGGACAAAATATCACCCTGGGACTGTATAGGGACAATGGGAATTTTGCATAGCGACTAGCACACCCTGGGACTGTATAGGGACAATGGGAATTTTGTATAGCGACAAGAGGAATGGCACAGGTAGGGTGACGCCACGGTACTGGACACTTGTAACAATGTAGCAAGTACCGTGACGTCATGCCACCTGTGTCATTTCTATATAAAGTTTGAATCATTCGGGTTCGTGTTTGTGTATAGCAAGTACCGTGACGTCATGCCACCTATGTCATTTCTATATAAAGTTTGAATCATTCGGGTTCGTGTTTGTGGATATTATAATATTATGCCCAAATTATACAATTGACTAAAAAAAATTTTAGATAAGAGAATAATGTTTTTCGTGAGTTAAAAGATAAATTATACAATCGAATAAATTTTTTTAGACAAGAAAGAATAAATCTTTTCGAGGCAGTGGAGTGGCCCTGAAAAGGGCCTTTGGGTTCTTTTTCTTCTATTGGCTCCATTTTTTTCACCAGCTCTTCACTTTTCCAATGATACCTTTCTTCTTTTTCTTTTCTTCGTCTGGAATCCAGTCAGGATGTCCCATCTCTCTAAACGTTTCCTGTACCTTCATCCAGTTTTGATTAAGTCTTTCAAAGTCCTCTTTTCTCTTTCCGTTTTCCTTCTCCTTTCTTTCGTTTACCCATGTGTCTTTGATATTTCGTTACCTCTTCTTACATCACTATTCTCATTAGCTCTTCAGATTTCCTTAATTTCTCTAATCCCCACAGGACAAAAGACCACTCCGTAAAATTTGCTTGCTCTTCTAAAAAGCATCTCACTTGGATGACATTATCAAGTGCGTCCTTCAATGTCCCCACTCTCACATATTTACGATGGATGAAGCCTCTTATTTTTTCCACCTCCTCTTCTATCATTCCTGCCACGTGATCCCTGGCTACGTTCAGCAATCTTATCATTCTCTCCATGTTGCTAGCCATTTTTTATATTTAGCGTTGAATGACGCGAATGACGAACGCTATGCTTTTATATACTTCAAGCACGGACGTGAACGAAAACATCCCTTACACTCACTTCACAAATTATTTACTATCCACACCAACAAACGAAAATGCATAAAACACACACCTATTTACTATCCACACCAACGCACGCGAATGCATAAAACATCCCATATTTATCATGATCACCAACGAATGAGAAAGCATAAAACAGACACCTATTTACTATCCACACCAACGCACGCGAATGCATAAAACATACCATATTTACTATCCACACCAACGAATGAGAAAGCATAAAACACACACCTATTTACTATCCACACCAACGTACGCGAATGCATAAAACACACACCTATTTACTATCCTCACCAACGAATGAGAAAGCATAAAACACACACCTATTTACTATCCACACCACGAACGAGAATGCATAAAACACACACAC
>JAECUM010049225.1:0-16817 GCA_016617855.1 Megalonaias nervosa
AAAAAAAAAAAAAACCCACAAAAACGCTTCGATGGGTGGAAACTGAGTTTCAGAAATTTTTTCCCATTTGTTTATATATTCGTAGGGATTCACACAACGTTTTCATCAAAATATCTGTATTGGTTGGACAGTATCGGCAAGTGATTTTGATGTTTATCGCCGTCATACTGCTTGCTAACTTGCCCATGGAGGAAAGCAGAAGCTGTTCCAAATCGATGATCTGCAATTATCCCATCCGAAACTTCATGTATTCTTGTCATGTTGTTGGGGATCACGCTGATCGGTGAGTTTGATTTCGTGGTCACTAACTGCATTGCTAAGTGACCATCACTTATGAAGCACCACAGGGATTGTGGTTTTGTTGGGGTATATTCTCAACTGCAAATTACATGCCTTGTGTGCAGCTCTTCTGTAAGCACCAGTGATGTGACAGTGATCACGAACTTTGGAACCGGGACTTTTAATTTCATAGTTGGAGAGGCTTTGATCATTATCGGTGGAAGGATTTTATTCTTTGCCAGTGAAAAGGTGCGTCACAAACCCAGCAGTGAGTGGCTGATGAGAACTCATGAGTGTCACTACCAGTCATAATTATGCCTGCCGTAAATAGTGCTGCTGAGAAATCCATTTTGCTGTAATTTCGATCGATCTAGAACCCTGGTCACGATATTAACTGGTTGGTCTGTTTTACCATCACGTCGTACCATGACATAATATAACCAGCATGGGATTTGTTCAGCGATTTACACAAGTCGATCGATATCAGGCACAGCTGAGTTTCTGTTAGCAGAGCTTTCCACTGAAACATTCTTGGATTTAGAATCCGTGTAGATTATATAAGGGACTTTCATCTTTCGTTGTACTACGGTAAATCTGACTGTGATTTTACCAGGTTCTGGTATGATTATACGTTGTGGTTTTTCACTGATACCACCGCAGTAAAGGCATGATTGGCGAGCTGTTCTTGGGTGTTAAATACCTGCATGGAACGTTTTTATGTTCGTGCTTATTGCGTCGGTTAAATAGATGAGCACGATTCTTTATCCATATCTAATGCGATACCAATTATGCTTCTTTTCCTTTCACTCAGTAATAACAAATCAATCAGAATTAATCTGTGCTGATCATGGATCTTTGTTACACGTGAATACATTATCATCGATAGCTGGGTTAAGTGTTTCAAATTTCTTCAGTGTGACTTTGGTAACCTGCGCATTAATCTCAATATCACTAAAGATCAGTTTACCCAGGTATCGCCGGTTTTCTATGGGTAAGTCTTGGTTGTCACTAACCAGATATAACTCCGACATAATTGTTTTTTTCAAAACATATGTTGTCAACATTTTTCACTTTTATAACCGACCTTGGTGGTACCAAGTTTGGTGTTGTTATGCAACTGGATGAGCGAAAGGTCTGATACGGTGACAAATGGACCTCGACTTGCGCAAGTCTTTCGATAGTCCAACAATCACTGAATATAAAACCAACATGAATTTTGTCCGGTTGTCATATGGACCCAATAATGTCAAACATCTTGAAATTCCGTCCACAGCTTTGGGTGGTTTAAATTTCATGATACACTCACACTTCCTTTCTTTTGCATAGTCGTATACTGCTCTGTACAATAAATTCTGACGATCGGTGAGTTCTTTTGGCATTCTTACATTTATGACCCAAAGATTTTGCTTAATTAGCCTGCTCCTGTACATCTTGCTCAATAACCTCATAAAAAAGTCATTCGCTTCAGACGCAGTGGGCGAGTTATGTTTCTTTTGATGGTGTACTCTTTCATGCACTATATTCTGCAGAATCTTGTTAGTTCTTTTGCCTCAAAAATCCGCAAAACTTTATTTCGTTCTATTTGTAAGGTCTCTCTCAGGTTAACCAATTTTTCAATATGCTCTGATTTTGTTTTTGATAATTATGGTCTGCGTTTATATGATTAACCCTTATGTATTCAAACGATACAGCATTCTATATTTATCAGTTAGATTTCCGACATTACAATCATTTGGCTGGTTTATGCCACTGTTTGCAACCTCCATAAATTCTTTCAGTATACTTTGGCAATCAATAGCTCTGCTACCACTCAAAATATTGTATATAAACCGCCACATCATTTCTTCAATACAATATTCACAACTCACCTGATATATTTCTCTCTTTGTCAGTACAAAATATTGCTATTAAAACAGTATAACATAATTCTTGAGAAATATCAATACAAAACATTTTGTTCATAATAATACAAGTCGGCCTGTATGCAGTAGATTCATTCATTGCGGTGTTTATTGATCGCTACCATTTGCTTTCCCGAATAAGTGCCCTTTGCAGGATTTTTCTTTCTGCGATCACAACGGAGTAGATATATTTTATTTCTCAAGTAGCATTAAACGATGAGTTTTGACCTTTTGGGGAACCCTTTGTGTCCACTGCCATCCGTACTAGACTATACCTCCATGATTGGCTCACTCACGTGACGTGTGTATTTGCACCCCGCGTACAAAATTAAAATTGCTGAACATGTATAGATCCGGTTAGGGCTAATTTTGTCATAAGGGTGGAGTCTAGTACGTATGCCAGTATACCCAAAGGGCAACAAAAAATAGGGGAAACCCGGCAGATTCATACTACTTCAACCGTGATATGATGATTTGAAAGACTTTCAAAAAACGCTAAGCAGAGGTGGTAACACGATCACCATCGATTTCCATTCCCGTATTAACGAAGCACCTACCATAGACAATTTGGATTGAAACAAAAGCTGTCTTCTTCTATACAATAACGTAATGCTTGAGTACCAAGTCAACCCCCACATAAAAACACTGATGTCATATATTTGACTCAACGATACGCAAATACACCTAAGTTAATCCGTGACAATTGTAACATTAGTATCATTGACGTGCATGGCCTTAGGAATATTCGTTGGGCGTGGTGTGCCCCAGATTTGACTGGAACTTGCAGGAACACAATAAAAAATAAAATTTCTACCAGAGATGTCATAGAAAAGTATGGAAAACACCAGAAATTCATTCCGAACATGTTAGGAGGCTGAAAATGGTACAATAAATGACAAACTACTGTTCAAGATCTCACAACGACCCTTGAACAAACGTTAGCACCGCTGATTAAATGAACACAAAAATTTGCTGAACGATGATATTAAAATGGCAAAAAAAACAACAGCGGAAGAAGTGTCAGCGCCGACGAAAACATAAGAACCGAGTCCAGTTCGTAAGATAGGTAAACGCACCAAGATATCATAAAACCAACAAGAGAAAACGCAGCGACTATTAGATACTTGACACATACGATTGACGAAGTCAAAGAGGTCGTTGGTAAAGTGAAAAAGAGAACAACAGAGCAAATCATGAACGATTTAATTGAAAAGATGCAACCACCACCAGATTACCTTTCAGTGATGAGAACACAAAAGCAACATTTTAATGAACACAGTCAACACTGGAACTTTAAAAATCCCATAAGTGAAGACCTTTTTGTACACCCATGTTGGGGAAATTTTGTAATGGAAAAGCCAACACATAATATGAAAAAGGTATGGATCAAGTGGGTATACAGTGAATTTACTGGGTTTAAATAATCCTCTGGTCAGCTGGTTAAGTTCTATGAAGACATACTTGTTTTGGCTAAATTTGGAGAACGTAATAAAGTATGTGGAGCGATGAAAGATTTTATGAAAAGAATATATGAAGTAATGAATTCTTCTAGACCGAAGAAAGCCTCCACCAGCCCCTAAACACAGGCAGAAAAATTTGCATTTTCACCCAAACCTGAATATAATGAGCCAATTAGAGAGACATACACAGATCCATCATATGCAGAAGAACTAAGACTCCAAGCCTTATGTTATACCATTTAGGAAAAATCCCAAAAGAACAAATAACATCCGCACTTCAAAGCGATGAGTTAGCATTTCCTCCAGCAGCAAAAGATGCACAGAACAACTTACACCACCTTCTGCAGAAATGCACGAACAATTTGAAATGTGGTTAGAGCAACAACATGCATCCGACTTTTGATCACAGGAATATTCGGAATGGGTAACAGAAGAAATAAATGAGTGTCAGCGACAATAAAAGCAGAGACCTGCTTCACCGGCATCAAAACAAACCTGCTGAACCCATACCAGAGCAAGTACCAAAAACAACGAAAAGGCTTTCGTGGTCTGTGTGAACCCTAAGGGTTGGAAACACTTGTGGGATCAGTTCGAACGGGAAACAACACACGTGAAGTCATTAATGAGGCCACATCAATTGGCAGCGATTGGTCACTAATGACATCATGGGCAGAGATTCATCTCGCTCTCTCATGCATGGATTTGTTGATACAACGAACGAAGTTGGTACACCGATGATGAGTTCTGACATGATTGAAACGTATGCTGCGATGCAACAGGTTGTTGTGCATACAACCCAGAACGTTATCGTGATTATTACAATCTCATAAACAAAACCAGAATTCCGTGTGACCTTTTCTGCACGCCGGTGAATCACACTGACTTGGGATCGCACTAGCGTAGCTGAGAGTTTATTACTAGTAAGCATAATATCCGATCACAATCGTTTGGTGGTCTATCAGCAAATAACTCATTTGTGTTTTCAGCAGACATTGGTGCCACTTGGAATACTATACTTTCTACCGGCGTATACAACATGAAATCGATCAAGGAAGAAATTTGACAAAGACTCAATTTGATTCCCGGCAATTACTCTACAATTTCCATAAGTGCCAAGGAGTCCACACTCAGTTCAGTCATCGCAATAGAAGCTGCACCTCACGCGGATGAAATTGCAAGGTGGTCAATAAGATCAGTTTTAGGCTGGTCTAACGACGTTTCAGATGTGAAGCCATCTTTACTCGTGGGATATCAAATTGCGCCTAACATTGTAAAAGTTAACGCGACAATGAAGATCAATTTAACTTGCGACGCTGTCAGTTGAAGTTATGAAGGCAGGTCTGAAACGACAGGAGTAGTTGTTCAAAGTCATATTCTGGTTCTGTTTTCATCAACCGTGGAAACTGTTGCTTTCATATCGATTACGACAGCAGAACCTATGTATTTTTCATGTCATAATAATCGGTTGACACATAATAATTATATCATTGTAGAGCAAGACGGGCATGTTATTGATCTGCGCTGTGGAATATTGATGATACAACTGTATCAAACTGACATTAAATATAATAATAACAGTCGTACGTGGACATGAGAGACCAGTGCGTTGTTAGCCTGGGAAAAATTGTTGACGCGACATATTTTGTAACTGGTCTCGGCAACGTTGTTCGTAGATTGTTTAAAGGCGGACCAAAAGGCTTTGGCCTCGCGTGGTGCACCAACCGCTAAACAAGTTGCAGTGCGAGTTGTTAAGAGAATCAATAGTGCTGCTGTGGATCGGATGAAACAACTGGGGTCAAAGGCTACTCAATCGTTTTGAGATGTACTACAGTTATTAGTGACTCGAGCAGCATAAAAAAGCGGTTAAGCTAACGTGCAATGAATCTAAGCCTCAAGCTTTTAGTAAAATCATTAATGAAGCCACTCAATTACGATTCTCAGATTCAGTACTTGTAGGGCTGGCAATGGGGAATGGATTATTGTTGAAGACGTGAGTTGTATTTAAAAAATCAATAATGTATAAAGAATGGCTTATCTGATTTTGTATTTGACTTGGGCTCGCCTGTGTTAGCGGATCGAAGTAAGAGATTTTCAATTTTACGCAAACGCGGCCAGATACCCTAATCAATTAAAATAGAAATGCAAGTGCAGGACACATCTAGATTTACATTCGATGTGAGGCAGTTTGGGGAATTGAGGGAAAACAGATACAAACCGATGATACTAATAACGGCTGTAATGTTCAAGTGAGATTTGTCAATACTGGTATTGTGGTGTTGTTTAAAAGTGTACGTTATTTCATCGATGGAAAGGTAATCGAATAAATTCTTGACAACGTTGATTTTGTCACAACAACTATTAGACTTGCCAGATACAGCGATCATTACACGAGAACAGGTGGCCCAACAATAATGTTTATTGAATATACACCTAATAATGCAGTGTATAAACCAGACACAACTCTTATTGTTGGTCGTAATACTTGTGAGCCGCACGCTGCTGCTAACATCAAATTGACAGAGAAAGCAGTGACTGTAACATTTCTGATATGGCAATCTGCGTTAAATAGGATTTTGAATTTCAAAGAGGCCTATTCACGCTGTGTCTGGTTTTAAAGCAAGCTTATTTTATCATATTCAAAGCATCGGATATGTTTCCCAGCAAATGATCAGAATTTTCAAGTTGATGTATTAGCTATAAACTGCAACAATTAGCGTAAATGATAAGCAGTGGTTTGATTCTCAGTTAAGCATAACTGTAAGGAATAGAGACAGAAAACGCAACGGTACTCTTAATCATGGCCATTCAATCCATTGGAATAATTTCAAACAAATAATAAAAGAGTAAATAAAATTTAAATATCATTATGAGGATAATCTTGATGTGTATCTCTCCAAATGCGAGACAAAAGATCTAAACGCATCTTGAAAAATTATATTCTATCCCGCCACACGCATACTGGTAAGAATGTTTCATTTTGCATCTACAATAAAAAGAGAATAATGACTTATGAAATGATTATTTTACTTTGACTTCACCTGCTGATGATAGCAATATCTCCCTACAAATTTTGTTTAAAGCTTCTGCGATGCTTGAGAAAACATTGCAACCTGTTAAACGGAAATTGAAGATAATAACAAATATATTCCTGCTACTATAGCATATGGTATATGTCAGAGATTACACAACGTCATCAGCCAGGCTTAAACAGCACCATTATAAGCTTGTTTTTATATATTGTTACGTGAAATTTAAATTTCCTCATACATGGAAACTTTCACCTGTTAGCGTTGATCAGTGTGAAAATGCTTATTGTAGACCAATATCTATACTTAGCTGGCTTGCAAAACTTATTGAAAGATGCACTTTACACACGTGTAGAAGTATTTTCATTAAACAAAGATCAATCAAAGTTCCTTTCCAGTCACTGTGATGTTTTTCAAAATAGTGAACTGAATCACGACATATGTAATTTATTGTAAATAGTTCAATATTATTGATTCCATTTTGTGATTTATGAAAAACATTGTACATCGGCCGAAAACGATGGGGGCAATTGACTTAAAAAGGACACTTTGTAAGTGTAACATAGAAATATGAATATGTACCAGAGGGAGGCCATTACAGTTGTATGTGAGTGAACGGTATTTGTGCAAACACGGACCACAGGAAAATTGCTTATCTATCAGTCAATTTAAGTTGTGTTCTCCCCTGGTCTCGATCATGTAGGAACATTGTTCAAATTTGAACAACATGTTTTTGATTGGATATGGTGGCTTGCCGCCGCATCCAATGCAATTCACAGACCCTAAGCACAGAAATATGTGCTCGATACGCCAAGTTGTAGATAGGGTTATCACATCGGAACCTTGGTTAGCGAAGATGTCTCCCTCCATATCCAATCATTTTTCAATATTCATTTTACTACTCCTTTCTCATGTTGGAATATATTAAAATAAGTGTATAATGTAGGGCGAGAGCTAATTCAGTTACATGAACTTGTGCTTCATAGCATTATATCATATATTGACAATAAAATATATTGAAACTATAAGCGAAGAGCTTTTATAAATGTGTTTGCCCATTAACATTTCACGATCTAAAGTCCTCATTGTTTAAATTCGGTATACCTTATACTATATTTCTTATCATAGATATTGGTAACCACAGGCTTCCAAACGTTGTGAAAATATCCTAATCATTCAGATGAAACATATCATAGTTTATTTGCTTAATAAGTATTTATCAGAGATAATTTACAACGGGATGTTTTGCTTTTCTTTTCGATACCATCGTTTCCATCATATGACATGAAGGAGCTACCAGGTACAATTACAACTGTTTCTCCTTGCCTTGGTATTATAAAAATATTGCTAAAGTTTCATAGCATCTGGAATGTTGATCATGCAGTGTTGTGTTGGATAAAGATCCTGTTGAAGTTATAAAAAAATTATTTATTAGGAGATTAATATTTTCTACATTTTGCTAGTTTTTAAACTTTTGTTAAATGTTAAGGATAAGGTTCGATGAAAACCGATATGGCCCTACAGATTAGCCATAAACCATAAACTAATGTTGTTATAACAGTCTTTGTTATTATATCAACTTCAAGATTAATTTCCAAATTTATTTGATATACAAATGAGCAGATGGCCCTATTCACTTTTCATATATGATTGCATTTATTTTTATCCCAGGGAAGTTAACAGGTCCACATGCTATCAATATGTAATAAATTGACTATTAGCCTGTCCGTCGGTTCAGAAGTTTAGGTCTTGTAATTGGAGTAATGTTATGCTTCTACAAAAATAAATACTAAAGTCTCAGTTCGAAAATATATCGAAGGTATTTTTCCTTGATATTGTTTTCCTGCGCGATTTATAACATGGTTCAGTCTTTGCATTTCTCGCCATAACATGGAGACATCGAACTCTGTAGTTTTGTGTAAACAGATCAAGTCGTCTATGATGAGCTGGTTCCTTGGATGGTGTTGAATTACAAAGCATGAGGGATCAACATTTTTTGACTAATTGTTTCGCCAAAAGAAGAAGTTTTTGGAGGATCTATCGACAGATTGACAGGAGCTGATACACATGAAGTAGTTCCTTACCCATTAACCGAGTGCTTTGAAATTGGAATCTCATGCCATTGCCTGGATATCGCGAGATAAATATCAACAGCTGTTCTGACAGATATTAGTTGGATGTTATCGGTTTTTACTCCATTCCTCAGCACATGAGAGGCAGCTATTATATTGGTGGAGGAAGAACACGAAGAATCCCCTGAAACAGCCAACGACCCACTGGCAAGATTTGTCACATACCCACGTTGGCAGAGCATGAGACTTGCACACAAGCAGACAGAGGTGAGATGTCAGTGACCTGTAACACACAGCGCTTTGAATACTCTTTCACCCGGGGCCACATACACCGATAATGAAATATCATATTAAATGCATTCTGTCATTTTCAGAATGGGTCATTGCTTTATTAAACGTCGCAACTTAATACAGGTTACATTCTTATCATATATCGCCTTGACTTTAAAAGTTTTGTAACTTAGCATAGTTCATTTGCGCCAAATCAAGTAAAACCTAAGGGAATAATATGTCCATGGCTCATGGCCGCAGCAACTCCTAGAGTAGTAGCTGCCTGAATAACTATTCAAACAGAAATATCTACCATCCAAGCGATTCTTTTTATTGTTGTTTGCTTTGAAAATATAACACATACTCCACTTGCAATCAACTACTACAGTAATAAAGGCATACATGTTTTAGCCTATTTTAACATTATGTACTACGGTTCTGTTAGTAGTCGTACCATTTTGGAAGTTCTTGTGATCGTTTTCCAATTTGTTTATCATGTTCAGTTTAACAAGGGGCTTTTATTTTATGCGAAGATACCTTCTCAGGATTTTCAGAAAATTTAAATTCTCATCAGTTTTACTTCAATTACATTTCATTTATTTTGTAATTTTTTGCCTTTGTCGCTCTTTCGTTCTAAAATAAAAGTGCTTAAGAGTGATCAAGTTAGCACATTATGCAAAAATTAGTAATCCAAGACTAATATATATAAATCCATTAAATTATCGAGTTACGATTGTCGTTATGTAGCCTTGCTTTATCTGTTTCTTTAATTTGCTTAAGTTATCGATATGAATAAATTTACTCATCAAATATATTATACAAATTAGTATTCAGTTTGACAATGATTTTAATTTTTAGCTGTTATGTTATGTTATCGTGATGTGTCGTATATCCATTTAATCAAATGCCTTGTCAGTTAAATGTTTACCAATTAGCTTTTGAATGTTACTTTAACTACAATAATTCTTAGTTACTGTTTGTATGCTTTTCTTGGTCCTTCTTTGTATATAGTACTGATACCAATATTTTAAATCGAAAAGCCTAATTATATTTAAGCTAAATTTGATTCATTTAAATAACAGAAAATAGCGGAAGGTGGTTATGGTTACTTGAATAAAAAACGCACTCCTGGATCGTCAGTAGGAATGGAACCTATTTCTGATGACACTTCTAGTGATCCTACTCCAACAGTTCAAAAAATACTTATTGATGGATACAAAAATAGGCATCAAACAATTTTAAGTGAACATAAAAGAGGTAGTGTAAGTAAACGTAATTTAAAACATTACAATAATGAAAAACCAACTCTCTGGATGGTAAACTGTAAACTCATAAATCAAATATTCTATTAGAAATAAACTGCATCTGGTAAAAACAAATTTACTTTGACTGGCAATCACACCTCCATATTTTTATTTTAATACTACGTTTAGAAAAGAAAGTCGTAGTACCTTTTCGGAATCATTGGTTTGGAAAAGAGACGGACAATATTAAATTAGTCATAAGATAAAATGAAATGAAACAAATATAAATGATTACGTTTGAACATAATACATTTAGACAGCCGATAACGCATTGTGCTGTTAAAATAGATTTGTTGGAATATTTGAATGATATAACATAATTGCAAATTTAAATAAGGGTAATATTGATTTTAAGAATCAAATTTAAAAATAAATAACACCTAGAAAAATAAATGACTAGAGAAGGAAATGTTAATGTTATTATAGCCTATTATACTACCATTCTTCATCAAGATATTACTGGGTATCAACATATGCCTTGATCCCCAACTGAATAATCCTAACAGTTGATTTTAGAAGTATATTATTGAAATGGTTAAATATGAATGATAATCATATTCAACTAAAAGGAAATATTCAAAACATTTTCTTAATACGTCTTGAGCAGTACATTAAGACGCCACAATATATTTTGATTGTTAGATTTCTTTATAAATTATTGTGAATATATTTGCAGTTTTGTCCATCGATAGCTCTACTGCAAATGTACAAAAATAATTTTAAAAAGTGAGTAAGATGTCACACCTTTTTGCTCATTGAATCAACCCTCTGTCCACTGAACAAAGTCTGCTTTAGTTTTGGTCTAGGGTCTTCAGCTGATGTTACGGCATTCACGTTCAAGCTATGCAACAATTGTCCTATCTCTATCCAGTTCATGCGATCAATTAAAGCTGCCTCGGGACGAACTGCGTCTGAACTTTTCTGAAGGAAAAAACAATGTGAATTTACTACTTACAAATCTAGAAACTCATACAATTCTCAATCATAAAGTTACAAACTGCCTTGAAGAAAATGTATTCATACTTTGAGCGTTTTAACCAATGATAGTGCTATATAAAATTTACAGAATGTTAATATTTGAATTTCCTTAAATTAATGGATTTTCTTTTAAACGAGCGTGTAAAACGTAATAGTCCTAGTCAATTTCAGTCGTGAAAAGGATTACCAATATTTCCGAGAATATCGTACCTTTTTTGTATTACAAATACCCTATAGGTTTAACAGATGTGACAAAACTATGTACTGTATTAGAAGCCGTGGCATTTCAGTTATAAAAGAACATTCCATATTTATACAAAGTCAATGATATAATGACCCCTATATCTGAAATATATAATCGCTCTCATTCACTATTGTATATATAGTACTGTATAAAAATTTCATAAGATAAAGTGAGAAACTGTTCAATATTGTCAGATTAAAGCAGTATATACTAATTCACTTCGAAGAAATATTATGAATACCTGCTTGTAGATTATGGGTTTTTGTTTGTCAATGTACTACACAAAAATCACCGAGATTTTCTTTATGACGGTGTGGAAAAAGTCGAATTTAGTGGACATTCAAACATGTAAAGTATAATATAGGAGATATACGTCTTCTGTGATCAGCAAAATATATCTCAGTTTTTCTAAATAATTTCCGACATCTTTCAAACGACAATCTTCACTCATCTGTTCGGATATTGCAACGAACCATGACAATTTTCTTGCTTGCACTGATTACGTAGTTATGTGCAATATTCAAATGACTTTTTTAAGCGGACAAGAATATTGTAAACTAAATGTTCAACCGTAATGATTTCTTTATTTATTCAGATTACTATTCTTGACTTGTCAGTATGTATAACATAACTATAGAATACTCATTTCTTGTGTATGTTTAGCTGATATTTTAAAGCAGTCACTATAAATAATACCAGAAACATCGTAAATTCAATGCCTAATCGTTCAAAGCTATAATAATGTATGGCTGAACATTAATGGTGCATTTTAAAATTGGACTGCTTCTTCCAACCGTTCCCTGGTGTAAACATATTCGAAACTATTTCCACAAAACTGAAAAATAGCTATTTGCATTAAAGCTTTAGCATAAATCCCATCCAAAGGCGTTTTCCTGTTTGTAAACGAGCTAAACTAAAAGAGCTTTGGAGAACGTTTTGATGCTGTAGCAGTACGTTTGGGAAGTAATAAATAGTTTACCCTTTTAATGTCTATTTATGAAATAGTATGTGCCCAAAATGAGAATAGCATATGTATCAGTGTCATACATAAAGATTGACAAGCGTGTCTATTTAGGTTGAAAGTCATTGATTTCTACTGAAGACATCGTGCATTATATTTGAAAATTGTACTACTGCTATTTTTTGACCTATGTAAGTATCACCTTTTCCAAGCATTCCTCTACAACGTCACTCCCGTGTTCAACTTCATACTCCGTCTGTATACACGGGTCATCCATCAAGTGTCCTTGTTCCTAGGAAAAACGACAGAATTAAAGACAGTTATTGAACAGGTCAACAGGTGCATTCGCGGTCTGAATTTATGATTTGCCACCTGATGAGGAACATATCTCTGTTACATTAAGTCAACTATTGTCTTACAAAAATGTGAATAACAAATGCTATCAGAATAATGCATAAATTAAAATGTTACAATCAAATATTGCGCCAGATTATCCCATCTGAAACATCTTTATTTATATGATTTCAATACTTGGTATGACCTCCACGATTATATATTTATTGTGACTACAGCAAGCACATATGTTTTGTTATGTTGCCGAAGTTTAATTATGTCACATATTAATGCTGTCCAATCATGAACACAAAAGCTTCGAACAAATTAGGTAAGTATATCTCATTAGTATTTCTGTTGATAGCAAGGCAATGGAGAGTTTCATGGTACATTTCCGATATTTTATGGTTAAGAGCTACAAATCCGTTGCGCAAATTTGACATTTATTTTCTTTTTTAGTAACTAATATGATCAATAGTACATCCGTTTTATAATTCCGTGGAGAAAATCTGTACTTTCATATTTTTATTCAGGATATAAATGATTCCTACGAGAATGAAATGAAAATGTGCGTCCACTGTATCATTTCGACAGAACATTCTCTACTTTGCGTCTCCTTTCACCGTAAACTCATGTTTGTATTGCTTATTATACTAACTTTTATAACAATTTAATGATATTCTACAAAAATGTATTGCATAAATTCGTTACCTTTCCTGAATGGTGGAAATAACTAGAATCGAAATTGGTTATTCAGAGAAATAAACAGTGAATAATTAATGTATACTGCCTCTTTGTAGGTCTCTTAAGGCTAAATATCCATGTGGTGTTTCCGCAGGTTTTTAACACCAAGCATACTAGATCAGACAAAGTGCTAAATATTATTAACAAATATAACATATACTTGTGTATTTGGATGAGATAATTATTATTTGAAATTAGTATTGCCATAGTGTGTCCAAAATTGTTTGAAGTCCACAGTTGCTGATACTGTCCAAGGTTAATCTCTAATGATATATTACATTCTCGAAAATATGTTAATAACTTTTTATATACTAGTATTAGTTGTTTTACCAATAAATTAAACACATTTGAGCAATACTTATAGACTAATAAGAAATGCTAGTCCTCAGATACAGTTTGTGGGAGTTTTAAGCCAAAATTCTATACCTGTGTTTGAATCGACTGAAGAGCGTGGGCTGTTTGTTCAATGGGCTTTACTTTTGTGGTAATGAGTAGACTCCAGAGGTATGTGCTTCGTGATAAATTTGCTTTTTTCGATACAAGACGTCCTCCCACAAGTACAATGATACAATGACAGATCGATTTTGCCTTAGATAGATTTGTATACTATGCCTGTATGATAAGTATTAGATGTTGTGATGACAGTCTAAGATGAGTATTTGCGTTTAGGACAATCTTAGAGAAATATATTAAAACAGTCTAATATCTGTAACAGAAACAGCGAAAACAGATGCTTTCCATTTAATTGATTCTTTTATTAAGCAAACGTATCAGACATTAAAGCAGCCTTGTATATAGGTCCAAACTGGCATATAAAACACAGTAATTAACTATTTGCATAATCAGATACACACTGTTTTCATTGTTTGCTATTTGCAAAACAAGACAAAGAAATGTGTCGATAGGACACGGATGCCAACCTCCACTCTGGCTGAATGAGTAGAACAAAAAGTAGAGAACAGCAAACATTTCGACAGAATGGAAAGAATGTATGCATATTAGCATGCACACACATTTGCAATGAACGAAACAAATAAAAAAATAAACCTATATTTAGCATGTAAATTATGCATGGCTAGTGTCACGGCAAATAATCCAGTGCTATAATGTGGTTACCGTAAAAAAAAATATGTATGCATATTATAGATATTCTCGAGTAGATCATGAAGGCGCAGACCTGTTGAAATATTGAATAGAGGATAATAGCATGAATGTATGTACATAATTATTGGGCGTCAACAACGTCTTCCATAATTCAGAGAAATTGATTAAAACTGTGCGACTAGTTGAAAGCGCATGAATTATTTTTTTTTTTTTTTATAGAATATATAGTTAAGAACAATTCGGACTTACATCTCGAACAACTCAACATAGCATGGCGGTAGAAAGATACATTTTCACCTGATGCAAATAAGATCTACCTAGTGTTAGGGCATGTGATCGAAGGGTTTGAAACCAATTAGCTTCATAAAGAAGTGACTGCCTATCTCTTTCAATGCATACTGGATAATGATCACGTAATTTTGTGTGCATCTTCTGCTCGTCATATAGCATATAATTAACTTTAGACAAGATTGAAGACAACGCAATGGAGCGCGATATAATATATGCATCAGTTCAGTTCACAAGCGTATGACATTTTCCAGAGCAATACATAAAGGAGTATTGGACTTGACGCATCCGTAAGAATCATCATATGTCGCAAAGGATGATATTTCCTGAAAAATGGTCTGGAATTTAATGACAGCAATATGGGCAAGTTATCATTTTGTCAATAAGGTATGCCAAACGGCCTGGCAATACATCCAAAGCTGTTGAAATATTTGCACACAAAATAATTGACATTTATAATAGTACACATTTTACACCAAAGGGAAATAAATGGAGAAAATAATTGGAGCGTGACGACATAATGATATGCTTTATTTTTTTATTTTAATTAACCCCTATGTTCGCTGTAATGATTTTAGTGTGAATGTACCATATATCTTATATTTATAATGTTTACATTTTCTTCTTTCTTTGTTTTACTTCTTTCCTTACGTTTTAAATATAACAATGTAAATCGTTTTTTCCTTGCATTAGAGTAATTTTTTTTAAAACAATTAATTCATCATTCAGGTGCAGTAGTATGATCATAGAAAATGTGTATTTTTGCATCAAACATTGTCAATGCTACTATATTTATTTTATATATATATTTCATGGTTCGATGGACCCTGCTTCCTGACATCTGGCAATTCTTGCATAAGAAAATTTGAGATTCCTTCAAACACAATTATAATACACTTACGAACTTTCGTTTCATCTCAGTTAGTCCTAGAGACATAAAGAAATTTCGAAATTGTATTGGTAATGAACCGAATTTATTCTGGTTACACACTATATTAGCATATCACTTCTCTGCTCGACACATAATTGCATTGTACCATTAAATACTCTCTTTATTGTAATATATATTAACCAAAGCCTACGCCAATAACCTATCCTCTGATAAATGAATGCACTATAGGATACCTGCCGATTTTTAGCTCGTCCACACTGATTGATATCTCGCCACGCTATTTTTCGTTACCTTGCGCCATACGTTTGGATTCATATCGGCAAGAACAAATATCATTGTGCCCAAATATTATCAGTCATATTCGATTCAGTTAACATACTTTAATTTGTCCATCACAGAGAGGTAATAAACTCGTCTCACAACCGTTTAATCTGAGGATAGATTAAGTCTACACTTCATATATATTTTTAGTACTAATCTTCTAGTCAACTACAATTACATAGTTAACTGTAGTGAGGAGCATCCCCAGAATGTTACAACTATAAGTATGGCGGGCGTGGAGTGTAATGTGTTTATCAGGCTAAATAATATTTGAAACTGGAGGCTAGATTATATCTGCTCTAGCCAACTTCTCCTTATTCTCAGCTTGTTTTCAATAAAGTCTTATGAGTAAAGAATGCTGTATTTCCTTGGTTGCGTTATGTTTGACGGTTGATGCCGGACTATGCCAGATCTATACCATGCGCTTGTAAGCTTCGTAATCAATGTTTTGTGCCCTAGTACCCTTCTTTAATTAGTAATTTAATTTGCTTGTTAAGTGAACAGTTATTTGAAATGAATGCCATTATCATAATGTAGGATTATAGTATTTATCTAGTTACTTTCAAGCAATTGTTGCTGTAGGAAGTGAGAGTTACGTAGATGATTAACCTTTGGAGTGTTTGCAGTTTCGTTAAATAAT
>JAECUM010049229.1:0-30226 GCA_016617855.1 Megalonaias nervosa
AGGGTTTAAAGCCATATTTCAGCACAAGATAGGTTATATATGGTGGCCAGCATATATGGTGGAGGACGAACCCGGGAAAACCCCGGATAGAACTAACGATCCATGAGAAGCTACTGGCAAGCTTTCTCACGTACCCACATTGGCTAAGCCTGAGACTCTAACCCATGCAGACAGAGGTGTGATGACAGTGGTCCGTAGTTTTTGGAAAGTAAATTTTGTATTCTTGCCATTGCATATTAATATATGATAACTATAGCTCTATCTGCATACTGGAAAATCAACCAGTATGTCAACATACATAAAAGGGCACCATCTACCTTCCTAACATGGAAATACCATCAAGTTCATATGTGTATCGTAGGATGTGTATCATAAATCGTATCGATACGCGGGACAGGTGTATCGTTTCACCCCTACTGGATAGGTCTCAATTGTACAAGTCAGATCATAGCATTATATAATACACATACCAGTTTGGGTTACCTTGTTATGGCATTTTTCATTAATGAAAAGAATTGGCAAGTATCCGGATCTTAATTTTATTTAATATAAAATATATTTAACAATTTATTCTTACAGATGTTGCTGAAGACCTTCCGGATGATGGTTCAGAGCAGGAGGAAGACAAACGGGTGGTGTTATGAGTCTATGCTCTTAATATAAGTAACAGAAAAGAGTGAAAAGCAATAAGCTTTGTAAAATTCAAAAGATAATTTATTTCCCTAGAATACAATGTGAAAATGTAAATAAAAGGAACTTACAGTATTACGAATTAAATCCCAAATAATCCTAGGACTACGGACACAAGTCCTAATAATTTAAAGTCCAGAATAAATTAAATCCAAAGCTGAGGATGTTGATGTATCTGTGGTAGATCATAGAGTGTTGACTTTCCAACAGTCTTTGTTTGAATCATAGTACTATAATTCCAGGTTTGAATTCACTATAAATTCCAGTGAATGTCTCTATCAACGAATTTTATCAGAGTGCTTTTGTATTTCCAGAGAAAAAATTCACTTCAATTCAATAATTTCAAGAAAAAGATTCAAGTCCAAAATAAAATACTGAACACAAATTATAATTCAACTTTAAAGTTATAGGTCTTAAAGCACGACTGAAAAATCCTCTCAGTTACAAGATTATATAGTTCACTACGTGACCTCAGGTCATAATTAGCATTTTCTATAAAAAAGCAAACTATTACCTAATGGTAAATAACCTTCTAGTATCATCCTGATATTTACAAAATAAATATATTAGTCATTATTAGAACGCAGAACTTGCACTATGTGAATTATACTAAGGAAATTTAAAAACCTAGTTCCAGACCCAAATTAACTTATTTACTTTTCCGTTAATAATGATCCTGATACTAAGCCGATACACATAGAAAATAATTTAGCTATGCATTAGTTGTTTACAAATAAAATTTCAGAAAGTAAATTTTGTTGAAAAAGAAGATGAACTCAATTTTGGTCAAGGTCAAGTCCAACATTCAATATTACATAACAATAGCATGTATTGAAATAAAATAATTGCTTTAAAAAACCTAACAAACAATTCAAATTAAATGTACATAAGAACAGAATTTTATGAGTGTAATTTATTACACATAATGTTCAAGGAATTTAGCACTTGTAATAAATTTATGTGCAATGCCAAAAAATAACGTGATCACGATAAACCACTAAAGCTCTGAATTCCGTTCTTGATGTTTGCCACAAACAACTAAGTTCAAGATCTTCTGATGATCCGCATTGGAAAAGAATAAGAGCTCACAAATTAAGGATATCCACTTATTAATATCTACAAGTTGAAATTACATGATTATAACATGTTATCTAAGTGTATCATACTGGATTGCTTGGACCTTCTGCTATATCAAAATAATTATAGTTCAGAGCTTTAGAGCACCAACATAAATATATTTTTACAAATCTACAAGTTGTTCACATGAAAATAAAAAATCACTGTTAATGCTAACATCTATAGTTTAAAGATTGTTTTTATACAAATCGGTAATAACTTTATCCCACAACATTAACCTGAGTTAATTTTATGCCAAGACTTATTGTTCCAGTATATCTAAATCATGTTTATTTAATGACACAAAATTCCTTTTGTGGTTCGATGTGTTCCTAAAGATATCAACAATTAAGCTTGTTTACTTTCTTTTACTGGCTATAATTCATATACTATATGGCTGTAATGTTGAGGTTAGAAACGTTACATAATGTTTACTATGTTTGTAGATGATATTCACTGGTAAATGTTGCTGTTAATGCAAATTTGTATGCTACAACAATATATTTGTCAGTGTGAACTCAAGATCCTAATTTTAATGTTTCCTATTGTCAGTATTGGTTTCCTTACATTGCTTACATGGTAAACCGATGAACAATTTCTGTTTAAAATGGATTGTTGTTCAGCGAATGTATGATCTGAAAGAAAAAGAGAATATTTTTTATAGGTAACAACTGCAACTCAAGTGTCAAACAATAAAGAACAAAATTACAAGAGTACCATGGTCCAAGGAGGAGACGGCAGCTGTAGCAAGATAACTGGGACAATTTATAGGAACTGCTTCTCTGGCAGGAATAGCAGCATTTGAAGAGGCAAGAGGAAGGAACCATTTTTTGGCAATGCATCCATGGAGCCAAATTAAATTCTTTATAAAAGATTCAAAATCTATAAGTTGATACTACTGGATCAGAAAGTCTTGGCTTCGTTTTATATTCCAAATTGACATTTATATGGATTATGGCATTCAAATTATTTTATCGTGTATCATGTAATTTTTTGTTATGTAATTTGTTTCCAAAAAGTATGAAATATAATGTGTACAATAATTAGCATTTTGGAAAGAGATCATGTAAAAAAAATTAGGACCCAACATTGAGAAGGACTTTAAAATATCTACATGATTTTCAGTATCAAACTCATGTGCATCAGATGCAATTGCGCTAAAGCAGCATTTACTAGTAATATACGTTGTTTATATTTGATTACATATATGTGCATTAGAAAATTAATATCCTTGACAAAGACAAGTGTTCCATCACAATTTTCTTCTTAGAACTTGTGATCAAATAAAATATGCCCTGATATGAGAGAGAGGTTTCAGGGCAATTGAAATCTCTGTTGTTAAGTTAGCTGACAATAGTGATCATACTCCTGTACAAAGGCAATGTTAGACTCCATTATCAATTGATACCACTTTGTCAACAATTCCTTGTAGTTTTAATTATGATATCCATTGTTTCAAGAACAAAACCTCTTTGCAGTGTTGTTTACATTCTAGCTAAATACACTAATGCTTGAGTCAGGTCATTCCAGTTAAAACCTGTTTGAGATCCATTTTGGCAGACCAGATCAAATCGGGAAATGAGGCAGCCCATAGAGTATTATGAATTCAGTACCATGTAATGCCGGGTACTTACTCGCGCAAGTTCCTCAGCCAGTTACACATTTGTACAGCAGTGTCATTCAGAGTAACAACTAGCATGAGAAAGATGAAAACCACATGCCTCCTAACTACAGGAAGTGTACTCCTATTTGATGGGAATAGACAGGTCACTGTGCAAATAAAGAAAATTGCACAACATGATTAAATGGTCATTTTTGGGATTTGACCTAGATAGAGTATATATTGTTACGTGTAGGCTCGTACAAAAATAACAAGAGAAAAGAATGAAGCCAACAAGGTTTGTAAATTTTAATAAAATAATTTATTTCCCTAGAAAACAATTTAAAAATTGGAAATAGGACTTACGGTTTGTGAATATAATCCAAAATTTAATCCTAAGATTGAAAACTGCAAGTCCTATCACTAAACAGTTCTAATAAAATCCGGCGATGACGTCAGATGAGACCGTTATACTGGTGTTAACGGATCCTCGATTGAATCACAATTTATGTTTCAGTATAACTCCAGAATAAGTTTCCAATGAATTTCTTTCTTCCAGAACTTTTTATAAAAAAAAAGTACACTTGTTTTGTTTTCTAGAGAATAAATTATTAAATTCCAAAATCAAATGAAAATCAAACTGGCTACAACAATTAAAAAACACCTTATTCCCTCAAGGTGTTAAGAGCGACTCTGACCCGATCTAGTAGAAAATAGCTGTTTTAAGCCTCGATTTTAGATCTCATGGTATTCCACGTGATAGGCTACGTGATTTACTAATTTGAACATCGCAATAAAATAAAATGCCATTTATCATGTATGCAAGAATAGCCCTATCTAAGGACCAATTTCTCACACTGAAAATAAATTTTAATAAAAGGTGTTGACAACTCAGCTAATACGTGGGCCGAAATGACCTTGGAAATAGCCAATCGTTATCACTCGATGTTTACAAAACTATGTACCAGAGTGAGCTAAAAATAATGCTTCTGTAGGTTTTACGTTCTAAATAAACAGAATTTACTTGAACAAATATCGAATCCCGTGAAAATAATCATTACAATAAAATTAATGAAACAAAAAATAGAATAAAAAGAATTTTAAAACTAACAAACAAGCAATTTAATTACATATACGTAACAATATGGATATAAATATTACGAATATTTATTCTTCGAAACTGAAGGACTATTGTATGCATTTTAATAATTTTCATTTACTGTTTATTTTATTACCATTTTCTCTTTCAAAAAGCTTCAAACAAATATAGCAGTAATGTAGAAAAATAGCATGACAATCAATTTAATGCACGTGCCTCTCATCAAAACAACTCTGGGAAAGACATGTTATCATCAGTGATTCAGTTACGCTATTGCCGGTAAAGTGAATTACATACAGTGATACAATTAATATTCCTGAAAATGTAAGTTGCTATCGTGCATTTCACACAGCAGTGCAAATTTTATCCTATCTGTAACTCAGTAAAAAAAAATTCAGGTCACTTGTACCAAAAGTAGCTAATTTGTTTTAAATATTTTGTGTAAAACTATTCAAAATTTATCAAATTCGAGTTAATATTCACAATGACTTATAAGCCAACAAATAGTGTAGACTGAACATGCTGGTATGTTAATCTAATTGGAATTTTAGAACATATAACTTAAATTTTGTTTGCTTCTATCTCTGAATAGGTGAAGTTGAAATTATTTGAATTACTCAAATACGTTTACACTTTACAAGTGAAATTGTCTCGCATTTAGATGTTCCTTCCAAAAACAAGTTGGCAGTTTGACATCTCAAGTTTGGAAGGAACTATCTTGTCTGACTATTCAAGAGATTGTTCATGCAGACAGCAAAGATAACTAAGAAGATGTTTCCATGTAACAATGCACTAGTATTGCATATGTCTTCATGAGATGCCTTTTTTTGTCAAGTCTCCTCCCCCTTAGATTGATGTTTATGTCCTTTTATTCATCCAAAACTCCAGATTACCCTCAATGGTAAAGTTTTTTTTAATTTATTTCATTTTAATACCATTGTAACGAATATTTTAAATATAGTTCATGAGTGGGATCAACATGCAGCCTGTGGCCAGCTTCTTGTATTTATTCAATAATGACATACAACGTCACTGAAATGACTCTCTTTTTCTTGCATGTTTTATAGTAAACATTGTTGTGGAGATGATGATTATGCAGCCATTTACTATATGCGGTGAAATATGTATCATATTCATTCATTTTTATCTGGATGACTTAATTAAATTATAATGCAATTTAAATATTTAATATTTTCTTTATCTTCTCATCTTCCTACAGTTATTTATTTGTAGTTCTTTGTTTGCAAACATTATTTGGTATGTGACAACAGCAGCTCAGTAGGTGGATCACTGTGTTTCATAATCAAATGGTCATTAGTTCGCTACACTGGAGAGGAAAAACTGGAGAGGAAAAATAAAGCAGCACTCTACGCTCTGAATAAGAACACTTGAACTAGATTTTTTTCTTAGTTACGGGTACGTGATAATAAAAGACTCTGAGAAGCTCCTGTGTCCCTTAATATTTTCATAGCGATAGGCTTGGCAGAATTGATCACAAAATCAGCTGGTTTGTTGGACTCAGCAAATTTATTTCTTTCAATACAGGACTGTGACCTTAACCTCTTAAAAAGGAGCATTTGGAAAGTCTGTCTTCATTATGTTTCTTATTTTTAATTCTGTAGCAATCAGAAATAACATGCCCTTTCTTCTTGCAATAACTGCGCATAGGAAGAGATAAAAATTCCTTATCGGTCTTGTCATAAGTATGATACATAAAAGATGTGCCAGATTGAGACTTGAAAGTATTGATACGAGACTCAGATGATTTTTGCCAGAAACTGCTGAGAGAAAGACTTGCAGACAAAAGAAAATTTTGAGTCAAGGAATAATTATCAACTGCATGAGTGGCATTTTCTAACTTTTCATGCTATTACTCGTCAATGCAGGTCTTGACATTACTATGGACGCAATTCGTGAACCTTTTAACTAAAATAACCTGGCTGAGGTTATTGTAATCTTGATCGACCTTTTTAGCTGAGCACCAACGATCCAGTATTTGTTATTTTTCTCTTGGAAATTGGACATGGGTCTGTCAAGTTTCCATTTTGGAATTCCAAACCTTTGTTAATATATGTGAGGTACGAACGCATAATTCTTCAAGATACTCTTTCTTAACCACATCTTAATGAACACTTTGTTGTAATGACCATGAAGTGTAAACTTTATTAGCGTTGCAAATAAGTACACTTTGTAAAAATAGATTCCAATGCTCTCTTGGCCATATTGATCTACTTCCTCTTTTCTACAAATGTTGGTATTATTATTTATGATAGCATCAAAACACGAGCTTGTATGTAAAGGAAGGGATTGCTTTCCACTTTTCAGTCCTAATTTTTAAATCTAAATTGCACTTCCCTTTTTCTTTTTCTCTATGTATTTCCATCTCTTCTTTTTCATTTCCATTTGCCTATATTCTCTTTCTGTCTCTCTCACCTTCCTCTTTCTGCAACCCTCTCTTTCTGCAATTGCATTTGTCTTTCTCTTCTTCACATTAATTCCAGTAGAGACACGAACAAATTCCAGTAATGAACTTGATGATATGTCAATAGACTCGAATGTGTTAATGTGCCAACAGTCTTGATATATCATGGTGCTACGATCCAAAATATCTGAATGAATTCGGCATAATTCCAAAAAGTGATATAATCCAAGAAGAAATAATGATCACCTTGAAATTCCAGTTTATAATTTCAAGAAATGAATCTCTGAAATATTTACTGAAACACACCTAAATTGATTCGTCAAAGACTGATAGTAAGATATGCAATAAAGAAGTTATGTTTACTTCTTCCATTGTAAACAAAATACCTCCCCTAAACTTACGATATAATAACAGAACCAGGTTGAGGTTATTTTCAGAATGTTTTAAGTTGTAAACATGGTCAGGTCTCTTACTAAAACTTCAATAAAGGACATTTAATGCAGCAGGTACACTAGGAATTCCCAAGAGGAAAACCAGTGTTCTAAATTCAAACTCGAGTAAACATGTTTACCACCAGTAATAAGGGTCTCAACTTATAATAAAAAATCATATAGAACTATTAGCTATGTATTGTTTGCACACTAATAAGAAGTTTGTCAGACAGGCCCTAAATTCAATTACTAACCAAGGTCAGTCTCACAATTTAGATGTACATAATAAATTATCATGGAGAAAGGCCAACACAGTACAAATTAAATATACATCACAAGAGTTGTGACATGTTTTTAAAGTTGTTATTTTATATTTCATCGGTATCTAAAATAGCGGGCGGTACCCAACTTTAAGAACAATTGATCTAGAGTCTCGGCTACTTCCCACATTTATAATGTATTCTTCATGCCGCTAGTAAATAATGAGTTTCGTATCTGCGAGTGCTATTGACCAATCATTTTCATTCCACAATTATTCTTATCATGAATATAATACTTCGTAATTTAACTAAATCGGAACTTTTGGAGTTCTCTTAGTGAAAAAGCAATAATACCAAACGAATGGATCCATTCATGGCTTACATTTCTTCCTAGGGTCTTGAAGTAAATGTATTTGTTATGCCTCAGGATCACCATTCATCACGCGACAAGAGTTTATGTTATGGATTATATAGTAATTATGATTATGTGGACCAAATATATGCGGTGGAAAGATAGTTGATAGATTTGATAGCGTCATGCACATCTAAAAGTATCAATGGCTTAAAAAAGTCTCTGTCAGTCCGTAAGAGCCCAACATTAAAAATCTCGTTGCATTAGTTGACACGCAAGGTACTGTGCTAGCCAACAAGATTTTGGAAATGGAAATTCTTTAAAAGCTTTATGCATTGATGAAAATGCACGTTTTCTGAATCAAAACCTTCGTATCTTTTAGGTATGCATATTCTAAGTTTTTTGTAGCAATGAAGCAGGCAATGATTTTTTTTCTTGTATTTGTATTACTTCTATGCATGTGTATGCATTTATGTACATGTTTGTGTGTGTGTGTGTGAATGATGACATCATATAATGTCAAAAAAGAATACCTAAAACAGACATCCCTCAAAAACACAAAACGGCTTTATTCTGGAATAAATTATGATTTACTGTGTTATTCAATTTTCAGTTGAAAAGATTGTGTATGTACAAAGCTTTTTGTCTGGCTCTGGTAATTAAAAGTGGAATATGATCCTTAGCATCGATACTTTGATATGTAAAATTGTAGAAACTAACTCTTCATGAATAGTAAAAAGAATTCAAATTACACACACTGTACCGGTGTTACCTATACAATTATTATTAACGCTGCTGGGACGAACTTGGCTTCAAGGCTAAAAAGTAATAAGCATGAGATCTTCCATGCAATGGGTAACAAAAGGAATAACACTACGTAGTCGTAATTGCACACTATACTTGTACCATTTGATGTAGCCTCGATAAGTCAATTCGAATGCACAACACAAAATTAGATTGTAAAACTTGCATCATTTGGACATTTAGGCAAATGTGATTTCAACGTTTATAGATGCAATTCTGTATTAGCTTCATTTCAATATAATATACAGCTCAAAATTTTAGTTGTTATGCAGGGTACAAAATCACAAATTGTTCATAATTTTGCAGTTTCCGAATTAGGCCTATTTGAATGCCGGAACATTGTTTTATTTTTCGTAAATATACATATTGCATCACGTGAATATTATACCTTCGTATTATAATTAGTTCAATCGATAGCAGTTGGTACATTTGTGCTACCTGTTTTATACACCTACCTATCATTATGAACTGTATTGTTAAGGTTATATTCATTCTCTTTTTGTACTAAAATTTTGCTGTTTTTAAATTGAAGTTATTGTTGTTGCAGTTGTAATAAATAAGTACGTATTGTAAATTATAAATGCATGCGTATACTGTGCGAAAATGTGAACTTTTTTATGATCGGTAACATAACTTTTAAATGGATATATAGCTCCAGGCCACCTTATACCGTAGGTGCTTGGGATATGCGCATACTTTCATTAAAACGGCTAAAAGCAGCTCTGGTCTCAGAACCTTTTTTAATATAGTGGCTTATATTAGATATTTGAAGTAATGTTGGCATTTCCAATTATAGTTTGCTGTAATTCGAACGCATCGGTATAGTTTGGCCATTGTATGATCGGTAAGAATAACTTTTACATGCATCGTTTACTCGCTATATATGGTATTGATAGTTGTAGTATACCTTGTATGGGTTTCATATTTGGACGATGTTGGTTTGAAAATACATATGACCAAGGGAACCAATACTACTACCAGTATTGATGATGATGTTAATGACATTAATAACAATAATGACGATAAATTCGCAGAGACTCGACTGCACTCGATTTGAAACTATTCTAGCGCATACTTCCTGAATTAAAATTTGTGCAGAAAAATTAGTTAGACTAATGCAATGCTCTATTAAATCAACTTCAAAGCAAGGTACGTTTTTTTTGGGGGGGGGGGCTAAAACGCGCATAACCTTTTATTATATATGGCTTCAAAACGTTTCGATTTCATAAACAAGTCACACATAGTAATTAATTTATGCAGTCACATACTTTGCATTATTGTTAGGACACGTATGTATTTAATTAAGTGCATTGCCATTACTATTTATTTCACGTTCTTTACTCTCTTTTCACGGGCAAAATATCGCTTACAATTATTATAATATGTAAGAATATAACCTCCAACTCTCCTGTACATTATTTGTTTCACTAGTCTTTCCTAATTTTTTTAAAGGTTAGTAAAATTGAACAAATTATACAATTCACAAGAACGCAATTTTAGACTATACCGTCTGTCGTTCTCTGAACTTAAAATTGAAAAAGTCTGAAAGGATTATATGCTAGCTAGCGCATACAGTATTGAGATATAGCTTTTGGGGTCCTGAAGTATAATCCATCAGTTTCTTAGCTTAAACGATAAATGAAATTCCTCACATGCAAAACATTTCGGAACAAAGTAGCCTACAATAACTGTAAATTGTTTGTGTTATTTTCTTTAAATCTTTAGACTGGTTAGAAGTCATACGTGTTTTGTTTTGTTTATGATCAAACAAATCTTTCTGCACCCTCCCTAGCACTTGTTTCATGTAAAATGTGCTATTAAATTTTCTGCTTTTGTCTGAAAGTCATTTTCTAATGTAGATAAGTTTCACTTCCACTCATTATTGGTCTCAACAGAATGGCTTACGTGACATGGTGGATTCATCATTTGTTGTAATGTCACGGTTCGATTATCATTGTTTACGGTTGTATATTTAGTGAAGACTGGAATCAGTTGGGTTTCATCATCAAATACTGTTAGTGATTCGTTCAGCTCCACCCCACCTCTAATTGTTTCAGACAGAGGAGTCTTAGTTTGCACCTTTCCATTTATTGATTCATACGCACATTCATTCGTCCTTCTGTCCGCCTGTTATTGCGTCCGTTCGCATCAATCTTATTAAACACAAAAGCTGCCTATAGGGAAATTATTTCTGCGATGTATTTATCATTGTATTCAAATTCATAGATTAACTGATTATATGTCCACGTTATTAAGCATTTAGCTTTGAAAAATAATATTACAATTATGCGCATAGTGTGCCAGGGGAAGGCCGACTAGTGCCTAATTAGAAGAGTGATAGTGCATTCCAACTTATGAGCTTTTATCACCTAAAATATGAACCGAGAGCTCACGGATGCCGCCTTTACGTAACATGAGCCAATGTGGTTTTCAGTAGGAGAGTCACCATCCACAGGGATAACTTGCAGGAGGGTACTGTTACTTCAATCTAGAATGTCCCATGTTGTGTTTATCCAATCGACGCGGCCATAGAGCAAGGGAATATTGACGAATGCAGGTGTCTTGTGGACATGGAGACCTACCTCGTGCGCGACCCTAGATTAGCTTATCGGGGGTATGTACATTGCTTTCGGTGTCAGCGACCGTCTTGAACCCCCACCCTGATGCCTCTTCTTTGCTTGAATTAATTTTTTGAGTGGATGTAAATGTTGTTAACTATTCGGAATGCAGATGGCTTTAATTAAGCTGATCCTATGAGGTCCTGGCTTCATTGGTGCCTGAACTGCCACTCTTTGATGCTGCGTCTTTGCCATCATTTCAACTGAGTGGCAGCACCCATACTAGAGGAGAAAAATATGTGAGTTAAGACGAGCTGTGCCATGAGCACATGTGCGGCGGAAAAAGGACACTCCTCTTGTGTACTTAAGAGTGAGTAAAATGATGAAAGTTGGTGGAGCTACAACAATAAATGCGTCATGTTTGTGTTGCTGGGAAAAAGGGAAGATAAGGCCTTGGGTATGCAACCATACGTAAACGAGTAACACAAACCATTGCTCCCTCCTGACGATCGGGCGTAAGCGCATACCGACGCAGTTTTGGATAGGGGCGGACAAAACATGCCCAGACTGCCACTGTTAGGAAAGTCAAACAACTAATGGAAGAGAATCTGCGCCAACCTGTGGTTAACAAACATTTACTTTAAATTGGAACTATTATGAAAATCAGATAGACATTGTGCACTTAGAGAAACCCGCTAAGCTACGCCTAGGTCAACTAGGTTAAATAAACTGATAGAACAAAGCTCGAATGTACTGAGCTCAAGCCGGGTTATGTTGGGGGCGATTGTTACCACAATGTCAACGTGGTATGTGGTAAACAGCCTTGCAAATTAAATTGCAAACTATGACTGTGCACAGATGTGTTTCGGTCAACTCGCCGACGTGGACCTGATGCATGATTTGAATGCAATTGAGGGATCAGGCGTTGAGAAACGAATCTCGCGACTGATCATCAAAAGGAAGTATGAAGCAGATATTGCACTTGGAGGAGAACAAAAGTCCACTCATTAAAACGAAATTATTTTAATACATTTTAATGGAGGACATTATCGAAATATACTAAAGTACGTGTGGGTGTTGGAGAGGTGAAACCTCCTTTGATATGTTAGCAGGTGCAGCAAAGGTCATTAACGGGATTGTTAGAGAATTGTTGGTCAAACAGGAATTGTGGCAAATTTTCCACCCGTGCCAAGAAAAAAGTCACGTTGTTGGTTTGAGTGCCAATACCTAACGAGGTCCATAAGGCTGATTTATAATTTCTTCCACATGATCGTGCACATCATCGACAAGGTTGAATGCACACCTACAAGTTCGTGTTAGCCATTGTCCATGTTGCCAGTAGATACAAGGACGATGGGCCGTTGACGTCAAAATATTCTTTATTTATGCACGCGGACTTCTAACATGGCTACGGCTGTTACAAGTGGATCGTGGTAAAGAATTTCTTGGCTCTGTTACTATTAAAGGTGTATGTTGGTAAGGAATGTCTTGGATATGATGCTGCACTGGTGTCAAAATACCGTGTGGGATTTCTTGTATAAATGTTAATACACATGGTAACCAAGCTCTCTTGAAATATTGATTCGCACATCTGCACAACGTCTATTCGACAATCAATACGCGTTGGAATTATTAAGTTTGGTCTCAGACTGCAGAGCAATCCCGTACCGAAAGTGATAGCACGTTTAAGCGATCTTGCCAATGGATAGAATGATTTTCATTAGGCATAGCAGCGTTGAATAATGAAATTACACCCACGATTGAATTAATGCAAGTGAATGCGATTCGACATAAGACTATAGCAATTAATTAGAAAATGATATCACAGTCGGCACCGTTGCAACCACTCAGAACCAAGGTTGTTTGGTATCTGTATGCAAATGGAGAGTTAGAAGATGGACAACACCATGCTGCTAACCCAGTATGGTCCATTCGCGTTTCATTCTGTTGTGTGATTTGTCCAAGGTGAAGCACGGTTGACATGGATATATAAGAGAAAATCATTCTCTAATTAAAAAGTTCATCAACAGCTTGTTTAATTTTTTGTTTTCTACTCGGATTAAAAACAGCGATCTCTTGACTCCTAGCAAATAGTTTGTTTATTTCTGTATCTGTCTTTATCTGTTTATGCAATCACAAGTACTCACTGAGTACTGCGCCGATGTCCGATTGGAACATCAAAAACATTTGCATTCCATATATGCTGTAGCGCTTGTATAGCTCAGATATGGCTCTTGCTTCTCTAGACGTAGAAAAGGGTTCATAAAATCGCAAACATTGATTAGTGGAAATCATTGATTCTTCCAGTGGCAGGAAATGTACTTCAATTAGTACTTAATACACAAAAAAGATGTGAGGTCCGTTAGCAGTAACAGATTTTTATAAAATCAGCTCCTTACAAATGATTAGCTGCGCCTATATCAGGGTCCTCATAATGAAAGTCCCTTGCGGCACTAGATAAATGTCTTTCAAAAATGAGTTCACGTAAATAACTTCAGATAACCTCTGACTGAGTATAATGCCAACATTGTCAAACGTCTTGTAAATTTAATCACATCTTCGCACGCCAGGTTTTGATAATCCTATCTACAACTTGGCGGATCGAAATGCGATATCGGTGCTTTGTCCATGTGACATCTATTGGATTTCATTTGTTGCCTCCGTTAGTATGTAATACCAACCAACCAATAGCGTGGTGCATTATACATCAGCTGACAACGGTGGTAGCAATTGACCTAAACAGGATACTTTGTAAGTTTAACATCGAAAGTATGACTATGTATCTGAAGGAAGCCATTACAGGTCTAATTGAATGAAAGGTATTTACGCAAATACTGGAAAAGTGCTTATTTATCAGTCCATTCAATTTGTGTGCTCCCTTTGTCCCGATCACGTAAGGAACAGTGTTCAAATTTTAACAACTTAATTTTGATTGGATCCGGTGGCTTCACAGACCCAAAGCACCGAAATATCTACTCTATATGCCAACGTGCAGATATGGTTATCGGAACATTGGCTAGCGAAGATGATTTATCAATACTGTTGGGTTTGTTATGTTTGATAACTGCTTTTAATAAATTCATCTTGTGCTGGCTCTGCTTCTCTTCTGCACTGATGTATACCATTTCCTAAAATATATACTGTTCATCATTAATGCTCAAGTCATCACCAGAGGATTCAGTCGAATAACAATGCTAGTTCGCATCAGATATAGCAGACATACCTTCAGGGACTCCATTTTGTCCTTCACAATATTATATAATTTTTTTAATTTTTTTTCTGCACATAAGCTTGCCTAGCTATTCCGTTCCTGTGCTAACATCAATATTAAATTAATCAATTTACAATCCGTGCGTTACAGTTTTGACTCTGAAAACGCATATGATATATTTTGAGTTTTTTTGCTAAACCAGTGTGATGCATTTGAAAGTAACAACGATTTAAGTTTTTCTGTCGCATGTTTTTGATATTCAAATACTCGAGAAAAAGGATATAATTTTTACTGTTACGGACAAATGTCCTGCCCACACTGTATATAATGCTGTCCAGCAGCAGTAGAGAATTCGATAACTGGTGCATAAAGGTTTTCATGGTATAGGTGCAACGGTATTGGACAAAAATAGTAATATTTAAGTGGAAACTAAAGTTTTACCATCTTTATGTTCGAATATTTATTTGATCCAGGTACTGACTTGGGCATGCCTGTGTTGGTGGATCGAAGTAAAACAGATATTTAGTATTATTCATATCCGGGTGAATTGCCCAATCAATTACAAATAACACTGTATGTGCATGCCACGTTTATGGTTTTTTCCCTGTGAGGCACACAGCGAAGTTGAGGGAAAACTTTTACAGAATGATGTAGCTGATTAGTTCCATGATGCCCAGGTTGGGTTTACCAACAACGGAATCATAGCATTGTTCAGAAGCGCACGTTATTCCATCGATGGAAAGGAAATCGAATCAACTTTTGACAACGTCAATATTACCACGACAATTCTCGGTCTCGCCAGATATAGCGATGATTACGCGAGATCAGCTTTTTCTATCAAAGATATTTACCTAGGATACAACTAATAATACAGATCACAGACATGTTACCACAGCTCTTTCATAGTGTACTTCCTTTGAGCCAAATATTCGTACTCGCAGTGCCGTAGTCCTTGTCCCCAACCCGACTTTAAACGTGTGAATTTGACAACGTAAAGCAGAAATCATTGGTTGTTCAATTGTAATGATTTCGTGTTCAATTCCCTGTGTCATATAGCTGGGTTTTGTACAGATGCTTGCAAGATTATAATTGGAGCTAGAGAGACAGTCGCCTTATTTTGTGAGAACACTTCCAATGATGAAATTTGCTCTGCAGAAGATGTTGATGGCAAAGTTTTATTAGAAACATTGAGTTTGTGGATGCCTTTGTTTAACCATTCACTGACTACAGGATCACGTTTGTTACCGTTTATGCAATCTTTACTTCTACGCTGTCGCCTATATAACATTTCACAAATGCTCACCCGCCAGGTGCTATTATGGGGCAGATACTTGACAAATAAATACCCAACATGTCTTTACTGCATGAAAACCTGTGTTTGTGGTATCTAAACCTACAAATCGAAACCATAGTCAAACCAATAGTAAAATAATATATGATCAATTAGAGGTGACTGAAGTTTCTTTGCTGTTAAATGGTCATCGGGCACTTTCTGAAGAAGTTCGAACTGACTATGCAGAAGCCATTCCTCATATTGCCCGTGCATATCACAATTTGTAGTCCGACATGGGCCAACATCAAAATTTGGCACTGGTTTTCCAGCTTTCTAAACAGGACTTACGTACACTGTACCCGATCTATTAATTTACACTGGAACACCTGGAGTTGTTTGGATGATCTGTTGTTAATATATATTTTCATGCACGCATAGGTGCGCCTGGTGTTGATACTTTCTGACAAGACCCTGTTCTTGGAAAGTACTAGTGGCCGAACGACTGTCATTGATGAAACTGTTGAAAATACATAATGGAATGTGTTACATATTTAAATAATAATGTTCTATCACGAAGTGAAGTTCAATATTAGTGAATCTTAGGAGAAAAAAATACGAAATGCAATTAAAATTACATGTGGGGTCACACTGACACTTTCTTTAACATAATTTACGTGAAATATCCTTGTGATTGACCCAAACACAATTCGTTTAGCTTTATGCGGTCAAACACAATAACACCTCACTGAAATCAAAATTACCCAAGTCAGAGGTGACACAAATACAAAGGAATGGTGGAATGTTTCCATTACTTGCAGCAATTTCAGCGTTGTTAGCAGTAGCGGCTTCAGCGGTTGCAAAAGCTGCGACATTAGGGGCTGTTGGAACTGCATCTGGGATGGCGCCAACTCGTATGGATTAGCAACACCAGTTTAAGTTACTAATTATTTAACGAAAGGCACTAGCTCCTTACACGAACGACAACCACTGTTTTATTCGACTATAAAGTACAATCAAGGCTGGATAAACTAGTATACAATCTCCATTTTATTGACGTGCTGCATCTTCCTGTCTTTAACCCAACTCCACAAGCACTTATTGATGTCACACTAAGGTAGATTTAATGTTCTACAAATGTCTATTAAATATACGGCGTTACTAAGTTCGAAGACACGGTGCTGATATAGATCTAAGCAGATTTGCCACTAAAAGGAATTGACTGAGTCTACTAGTCGTGTTTTTGTTGGTGTTGAACCAGGTGAACTTATGATTTTTGAAGATCAAACTGACAACGTAAACATCCTAATGTTGACTGTCCGGAAATTATTACAAAATTGAAAATCGCTGTCACAAGGAACCTGGATGAGGTCCCTCATAACGGAGGAATCAGATACTCTAGTGTGTTGGTTGTGTTTCTCAAAGACTAAACTGACACAAATAACAGTGTGATGAAACAATATGTAAGTGAGCACATAGCAGATGTGCTCGCACCGCCACGCGTAATAAGTTCCTTTACAGTTTAATAAACATTTTAACGTTCACCAACGAATATTTTACACCAAAATGTATTCAGTCGAGACAACAAAGATCTCGACTGTTATTTAACAAGGATACACTTGTTAGGGTAAGAGTTATTGGAAAAAGCGATCGTTTGATGCAAAAGATGCATATTTAATAAAGTGTGTTTTGAAATGAAAATATATGCAAATATTCTCCAAGAAGAGATTTATATACTTTTACGACAGTTGTGCCAGCAAAAGAGGGAACTTGATAGAAGTGGGGGTGAGTCATGCACCTGGACTTGATGTGTCAGAACAATGTCGGCTTGTATTACAATTGTACAACGCAAATGTCTTATTAACAGAAGACGTGAAAATATAATCAGAAGCGGAAAACAGACGGGATCTGAAATCACAAAGACACCCGCGTTGACCATGAAATACAAGCGTGCGTGCTTGGTTGTAGATGCTATGTTTGGGCTTGCAGCAGTAAGAACTGTTGGTCTTGGTGTGACTGAATAGCAACCAAGACAACCATTACATGTGCAAGAAATTAGTGTACGGACTATATCGATAGTAATGGTGTCTCTGTGGCATAAACAAATTAATTTCGAGACGATTCTATTCACTAATACAAGTCTATTCAGAACTTGCAACGGCACAAAATAGTCTCAATACGGTTAGTAAATTGCATTCGATGGCTTTTGACCATCAAATAATTAGCGCGGCCGAATTCGAAACTGTGTTGGCGGAAATGGAGAATCATCAACAATTTCGACGACAATTAAGGAACGGCCTAACGGATTTAAAGGCAATGCAAGTCGTGCAAAACGTCTAGCGTAGTAGTGTCATAGGAGGTTTTGCCGGTTATTTCTCTGCGTTACTGTAAGGATCTAGCTGCTAGTTTGAGCTATTTCACGTTTGTAATCTACGGGTTAAACACCGTGTATGGTTTCCTTGCTATGCAAGTGAAAGGCGCGTGGGATAGAAGTTGAGACGTAGGAAAGTAACAAGAAAGCCAAAATCGGCACAATGATTATACTTATTAAGTTTAATGTAAATTAAACTGGATACACAATAACGTGCATTTATTACAATGATAGCCAATGCTTCTTCTTCTTCTTCTTCTTCTTCTTCTTATTATTATTATTATTATTATTATTATTATTATTATTATTATTATTATTATTATTATTATTAGAGTAGTAGTAATAGTAGTAGTAGTAGTGACATTAATATTATTATTGAAAAATGCAATAATGATTACTTTCAGGTATATCATTTACAATGGATATGATATTCATTTGTTACGTACTTAAAACATCTTATTGTACCGCATGATCAATGGGTATGTATCATGGGCCAGTGGCCAGTGGCATGTATTACAAATAAATACTATCACCACTATTATTATTATTATTATTATTATTATTATTATTATTATTATTATTATTATTATTATTTTATTATTATTATTATTGTTATTGTTATTATTATTATTATTACTATTATTATTATTAATATTATTATTATTATTATTATTATTATTATTATTATTATTATTAAAGCTTCTATTAGAGAAGCTCAGAATAAGGTAGCTATATTTCATTTTTGAATCTGGTTCCGTGTTTAATTGTCTATTGTTAGTCTCAGTCAGAAAATGCATTTCTGCCTATGCACTCTTTATTTAAGGTAAACATAAATGCAGAGTGAGACATTAAGGATAAAAAAATAACTACTGCCAGCAATAACTTGATGGTTTGAATATTTAGTTAGCTGCCCTGTCGAGAGATCGACATCCGATTAATTTTCTGCAGATATTTGATATTAATGTTTCTTTTAGAGTAACCTTTTCGAATGCACTTTATAACCCATTACATTTCTTGAGAGAAGTAAACGCATTCTTTCTGAGCAATCATAATGTGGCATTCTCCTGCCTTTTTCAACAATTTAGTAAAGTGGGATGGCAATTGAAGGTACCGGAATCAGGAGTCTCGCACCCGATGAGTACATGTCGAAAACAAACCAAGTTCGTGGAATTTAATAGACAGAATCTATGTTGTTTAAATCTCTGATTAAATTTCCATATTTGTTTCAAATAATACATATGATTGTATAGGGAATTCGGCATGCTCGAAGTAAGGTATCAAAAGTTTTCATTTTCACCTTAAGACCAATAATTTGTTAAATGGAAAATTAATGATCTCCGTCCATAAATATATTTCCTTTGAACGCCTCTATGCACTCAATATCCATAGCAATGAAAGAAGCAAAGATATCAAAGGAACTTTGTTCACTGCTTTCAAAAGAAAATATTGAAAAGGTCATTTTACCAATTTTACTATTTTCCAAGTGACCACTGTCTGCCATACAGAAGTCTGAGCATCACCATTTTGTGTATGTATGTATGTATGTATGTATGTATGTATGTATGTATGTATGTATGTATGTATGTATGTATGCATGCATGCATGCATGTATCGATGTATGTATCGATGTATGTATGTATGTATGGATGGATGGATGGATGGATGGATGGATGTATGTATGTATGTATGTATGTATGTATGTATGTATGTATGTATGTATGTATCTATGTATGTATGTAAGTATTTATGTATGTATGAATGTATCTATGTATAAATGTATGTATGTATGTATGTTTGTATGTATGTATGTATGTATGTATGTTCGTATGTATGTATGTTTGTATGTATGTATGTATGTATGTATGTATTTATTTATGTATGTATGTATGGATGAATGGATGATAGGATGCAATGACCAAATAATAGTCTTTTAGTGCACAACATATACAGTTCGAACAAAACAGAACAATGAAACAGTGGATATTTGCCTTATTCGGAGAGATGAGTTTATGTCTGCGTGTGTATGGGTAATATTACTTTTTCACCCACGAGATGAAATATATCCCTTAATCACTCGAAAGACAAATTTATGATCTAACATATTGATTATCTACGTATGCAACAACTAAATTGTAAGTATGTAGACATGTGTTATGCTATGTTTTGTGTACCAGACCACAGAAACAGGTTCTCATTTAGATGGATATAAAATATTTATTTTCTCATAATTAACATCTGATAATATCATTGATAGCTGTGGTTATTATGAAGAAAACAACCAAATGGGCTTTACTGATATGCATGTTTAATTTTTATGATAATCTTGGAGTAAGTTCAATAAAGTTTGAGCTGACGACAGTCATTTAAAGTTCCAATAGGCGAGAAAGGATAATAAATGCAGCTAAAATGGGCTGAACAAATGATAGTATGTAGACAGGTAAGAAACTTTAGAACTTGCATACAACATCTAGTAAAGACTCTCGGTGTCACTTCAAATATTTCTTGGGTGGCGAAGTAATTCCTGCAGATGGAGTAAAATTTAAGATTCATTACAGTTTATTATTAAATTATTTGTCTGATAAATTTCATTACTTCAATGATTAGCATTACATCATCATTATTTCATCATTCATGTCTCCTAATAATTTAATTTTATTACATATTCATTTAGCCACACATGGTTTATCTTTTGTTGGTTGAAACAAATGCTCAACAATTTAGATGATATTTCTGACATCCACGCCTTGAATTTGAGATGTACTGATTATCAGTATAGCTTCAATGACTGTACTCTTATATTTAATAATTATTTATTAATGCATTATTTACATGCTTTTTCTTCCACTGCATATTTCTTTATTCCATTTATATCCAGTGCAAGGCGATGACAATAAATTATTCTAAGCTCAAATTGTCCAAGAAAAACACATGTCTAATACTTACATAATCAAAACGAAATAATCTAAATGCCATGGAAATAGGTGTCATGCCTGTCATAATCCTATTTGAAAACCGTATTTGTAATATGTTGTCAATGATTGAACGTTACATTTTATAAGACACATGATTAAAATCCCACTTTCACAGATACTTTCAGTACTCACTGACGCGCCTTTTTGGGCTGTCCAACAGTAATAATAACTTTAGACATATTAATTTCTCTTCTGAATATAATAATACCCGCTGAAAAGAAACTGTAAGAAATTGATGACGAATAAATAACAGAACGCGACCTCAAAGTCGGCCAGACCGATGCCCAAAGTGAAGACCTTATGGTCCTAGGCAGCGTATATGTTTTTGTCTAACCATAATACTTTCAACGAAAGTGAAACTGTGTCCACTCAACACACAACTTCGAATTTGATCAATTTACTGGTTTCCTGATTGTTTACATCTTTACAACAGGATAAGCTGTTTTTCGATACTTTAGGTATCACGCCAATTTTAATGAAAATATAATCATTTAGTTGCACACGAAATGAAGGATTATCAGTCCCCTGTCCTGTCCAATTATTTTGTAGAATACAAACAGCATACAATATAGTGATATAAGAAGAAACCAGATCTGAATTTGAATGAATGGATTAACTAAAGAAGTACAAATGATCTACGTAGCAAATATCCACGCTTTCCACCGCATGTAACATCCCCCACTGCTCAACCCCACCTTTCAGACGATGATCCAGATGTCATAATTCACCAATCAATGCATGTATGGCGTGTCTTCCTTGTCTGAATGCATATAAGGGGGTTGGTTCCAAAAGAACTTGAAAATATATCAATTAACTTGGAAGAAACTTCACTTTAAGAAAAACTAATATTGCATCCAAGGAAATCCACTTGCAAAGCAGGCAAAATCCATACACATTTCTTCCTATGAAACTTTTAGAATATTAAATGACAAACAAGACAAACATCCCTGAGTGCCAGTTATTGGTTCCGTGATAATAATACTGAGAACGATTGCAATAAGTTTTAATTTGTGCCCAGGCTACATTTTCTGGAATCATGTACATATGAAAGAATAAACAATTCCAAAGCAAAACAAAGCACCTATATTTGCATTATTGAGTAAACGGGCAAAAGATAGTTCACAAAATACAATAAATGTTGTCTATTTTAATAAAGTGAGTATTGGAATATACACTTCTGTAAAACGATAATGTTCAAGAGGTTTCTTTGTCGCTGCTTAGCTCAACGTCTCCTTTCTATAAGACATTATAGCGACTGAGTTGACAAACATAATTAAAGATTTACTGTCACTGAGTAGCAAAAAAAGGGATGAAAATAAACTGTGTTCGAGATCTTCGTTCTATTCATAGTTTTGTTTTCATCGAATCAGAGAACTTAACTATGTTGACCGAGAAGACACGGTTGTAAATCATTGCCATTATTCGTTCGGAGGCTAATTTTGTTGGATTCAGTCGCACTGGATGATAATGGGTACTAACATTAGGATTACATTCCAGTAAGTGATTTTGATGGAATGGAGCATGTAAGTTATAGCACACCGTACTGGTGGTATTCGTCTTTGATCTAAGCCGCATCGCATCCCTGCTAGTGAACTCTCCAAAATGACCAGTGTATTATCTAATGTATGTGGTCTGTGATTGTTTATTTAAATCTCAATGTAACTCTACTACCTCTGTATGAAGTGCGGTTTGTAATGTAACATATTATATCGTTTTTGTTTATATTTTTCGTTCTTATTGCATTACGAATAGTAGCAGTGCTGTGTATACTGCCTTATTTATTATGTACTAATGGGTTATTAAGACCTTCTGTTCAAAGATATGATCAATAATTTGATTCATAATAAGGGATGCTTTTACTAATACGTAAGTATTATTAATTGTTTAAGTGTGAAGATTGTTGTTAAGACTCGCATATGGTACTTCCATATTCGTTCCATTTATTTTTTGGAAACTCAAACTCTTGAATCACCCCATGTTAGAATCAAGATAATCTAAATACGAGATGATTGAAATTAAAATGTGTATGGAAATAAAATTTTATAATATATGGCAAAGTCGGTCTTTATTTGATCAACTATAATTTTATACATCGTTATAATTCTTCGGATTTTGTTTGAAAATACATTTATTAATTGTTACGGGGGCGGGGCGGGGAGAGGTAACTGTATCAATTAAATTGCAGCTGGTAAATAACTAACTTTGGTATAGTCGGTCTTTTCATTTTTATTTTCATTTGGGGATTTTTCTTGTATTCCGTTTGTGGACATGTCATCTTCATGTAAAACAATATTCATCCTGAATGTTTCACCTTTATTGATTCACAGGGGGAGGGTGTGTGGAATGGACTGCAATAGTTACATCAGCTGATAATAAGTAAGGATCTGTTAATTGTCCTAAATCTTATTTTTACAATCATTATGTTTTGAAATATAAGGGACTGATTTAAATTAAACATTCACTGGCATCTATTGCTGGAAGTACCTTCACAACTTGACTGAGAATTGATAGTGTGTATATAATCATTCTGACGCAAAGAAGCAAAATTTACAAATAATGTTTAAAAAGTAAAAATATGATATGTACAGATAAATAGGCTAAACGATCTTGGAAACCTAGAATAATAACAAAACTTATACCAAAGTTTTGCATGTGATACATGTGATAATAAGCCACCTAGGATAAATCTTCTATATACTCGCTTGAACATTTCCTTATTATTCGTTCATAACATAACATAACATAACATAGCTGCAACAATACCGGAAGCAAAGATTAGCTCCAATTTCTGGAACTTCTTTGGTATCAAAAATGGTAAGTAATAATTGAAAAATTTAACACTTTAAATTAGTTTGCAAAATAGTTTAGTCTGTTCAAGCTCATTATTTATAAAAGAAATTAGTAAGTAATTAAATAAATAGATAAAACGAACTAGCTAACTAAATAAATGTATGTCAGTTATGTTCCATGTAGGTAATACAAAACATAGAGCTCTTTCGTTTCCTTTCTTATTTGATCAAGCATATAATTTGTAGAAGGTGAACAAAGAAGGAATCTCTTTTGGATGAATTATGATTGAATTAAGTAGATATGTTTCTACTTTTCATTTTATGATGAAAGTATTTTTAAGTTTTAGATATTTCTGAGATTCATTAATTAATTGAATTGTGTAAAGAGTTTTACCTCCTTTTCGTACCAGGTTTAATACATGGGTTCATGTAACTTGGTACATCAATTAATTTTAGTGTCATTGTTTGATCATTCTGTTTGGCATCAAAATAATTAATGAAAGTTAGAATCAGTTGGGTTTCATTTATATTTAGTGCCAGTTATTCACCCGCCTCAACAACAACCTCAATCGCTGCAGTTGGATCATGTTGATTTTGTCTGTTCCATCCATTTTGATCCGTACCTTCATCTGTTCATCCATATTTCTTGGATATTCTTTCGTCGTCCAGAGCTCATTAGCACCACTGTAAAAAAATGCACGTATGCATGAAAGTAATTAAATAGGCATATTTGCATTCATAGATAACCTGATCCTATATTAATGCCACTCATCATTTTTTTAAAATAATTTGTTCGAGTAGATTTGATTGTTGTCGAAAATATATTATTTGGCTGCAGTTGGTAGTAGATTACTTTTCAAAAACATATATTGTGGATTTTATTTATAGCATTACAATACAATGGTTATTATGTACTTTTCTAATGTTTCAATAGGGCTCACCGGCGAATACGGCACTTTTGTGAGTGATTTACAACTCCTATGTACATTTTCTAGTTAGAAACTCTACATTAAAATATCAGTCCCCGATAACTTGCTTAGCGTATACAATTAATCCTGTATGACTTGTACATATTCATATCAGCAATTTAAAAACAAATAATTAGGTGTCCCAAAGTAACTTTGCTAACTCCTGGACATATAAGCATAGAGAACATACTTGTATGAATTTATCGGCTGATTCGTAATAATTTTATCATATAATTACTGAACGAAATGATTGAGGAGTTGCCAGATTTTATCTGTGCATTAGTTGCTTAAGAATTACTCTCGTTATTTATGTATTTACTTATTTATTTATTTAATTTATTTATTGATACATAAAGACACAAATATCGCTAATCAATTCTAATAAATGTAACGCACTAAAATCCTACGGTGTGTATAAGAATTATAAGAGTATAATCTATGAAAAGTCTTCTGGTGTTATGACACTGGCAGATATACTATTATCATTGATAATATAGCTGTTTTAACATGTTAATCTCTTTAGAACATTCTCTCTGGCTGAGAAATTCTGACAATGCACATTAACATGCACATAAATGTCTTAGATTTCCAAACATTCTCACACATTCCTCACTGTCGTCATCGATTATCCACAATAAAATCAAAATATTTCAATCCCTCAATAGCTGGGTGCATTGTCTGATTGTGAGTCGAGAGTGTTTGAAATATTTGTGGTATGAATGAAATATACACTTGAAGTAGGTTTATGTGAATAATCGTGTACTTGTTAATCTAGATTACTACTTTATTTGATAAGCAACGATAACGTAATTGATAGGGCAAATGACGCACATAAATTAAGATGATCTATATCGAAACCTCATTACTTCATTCTTCAACACATTTATATTTATGCAAAGTTTAAATCGTGTCACGCACAATCCATATTTAATTTCTGACTTCATACTTTGGCTTCATGCCGGTACAATTATACCGCTGGTAAAGTGAAGTAATTTGCAATTTCTTTTCATGGAACCCTTGTAATAGTCATTTACATGTTCTCTGTTTTAAATCAGTATCTTTCCTTGATCTAATGTTATACATTTCATGACAGGTTTCATAGTAAGAAAGATATTTATTAAATTAATTTGTTATTTTGCCTTCGTCACATCCAGAGTACGTGTTTGTGTACATTAACATTTTCACAATCTTTCTTTTTGGTCTTGTCTAATTAGAAAATGATTTTAAGTCTAAATCAAACCCTGTTTAAAAGATGTTGTTGAATGATTTGCATCTATTCTAAAACTATTTTAATATTCACGAAAAATTATGTTGCTAATAATTGGAAAGTGGCAAAGCGAAATTGCAAAAAAAAAGGCTAGGGTCGTCAAATCTACAGAGAAGGTACATTAACAAAAGGTGCAAAAATACAAGTAGATTTACAATTGGCACAGAAGATGGAATCGTTCGCATGAATTTACTAAGTAAATGTGAGAATGGCTACTGTTGCAGGTGGTACAGTTTTATGGCAGTTTCTGATTTAGGAGTACAGGGAAAGTTACATGATTTATTATGCATTTTGACTTCAGCTGGTTTTGTGCGACTGGTTTGTACCTGAACGCTTCAATGAAAAATGTCAAAACGAGTTATATCCACTGCCAAATGTATATTAACGAGTGCATTGATATGTTCATAATCTAGGATAAATTGATCGTAAGATAATTGGTATGATAGCTGCTGAATGGAACAGATTCAAGGGATACAATGCAGGTAGCAAATATACTGAAAATGCAGAAAGCTTGGGTATTTAAAGGCTAAGACGAAGTATAGAAAATAATCGAGAACGAAAGTTCAGAGAAACTTAAAACGTTATATATAATTACAGCTTGAAAACATTTTAACGTCTTTAAGATCTCTCTATAATTAATTTTGAACAAAATACAAGCGCTGCATTTATCACTCTAATAGGAACAACAATTTACACAATGTTCAGACGTTTGTATAGCCCGACTCCCGGCGCCCGTCTAAATGCAGATCATACAGCACTCTTACGTTAAATAACTAGCCCATTTGGTTTGTAAAATTTATGTTATCTAATTTCCCTGTAATCACCATACGTTCTTCGACAAAGTGCTACATTTTTCTTTTAAAGTCCTTGACATGCACTGGTAAAGAACAAAATTATCAGCCCTCCAAGTCTCCCGAATACTCTTCCTAGCAGAGCGCATTGCAATACAATGACATTATGTCCATTTGAAATCAAACTGAAAACAATCTGATACTTAGCATTTCGAAGGGAAGTATCATATTACGTAATTATTAGGAACTCCACACCTGAACGTGCAGAACGTGTCTAGTCGTTGGCAATCGTGTTGGGTGTGAGACCATTGGATATGAAAGGCAGCTCAGTCCATCAACAGTAAATTAAAGCATAAGAGAGTCTGTTTAAAGTAGAACACTTTTCAAACGCTCATAGCCATCACCTCAGCTGATGTACTTAGTGAATAGGACGTGGACATAATAATTTGACACTAATTGATAATAGGGTATGAAATGAAATATTGTTTAAGTGAAACAGAATCAAAATTGTTAGCTTTTACAAAATCAGTCTTAAACGATATTGGAAAACGCGGAGAAGCACATATTATTTTGATACGGGAGTTCTGCTTTCAATTAGGATGTGGAAAAGCATAGCTTTCATGAACTCTTTTTCGAAATTTAGATGATAAGGACACCTCATATTCCTGAAGTATGATAATTTGATAAACAAAAGTGCAGAAATTGTGGGGTTTTTTTCTTTTTATTTAGCTAGTGTAAATTGATTTCCGTGCAAACTGCAAAAGAAACATCATATGACCACTTGATCGCCATGGGCTTTTATCTCTAAAATATTTCCTAGAATGTGTTTTTAATTCTTTTTAACCTTGTGCAAAACTGAGATTACTTCTGCTTGACCTGATTAACGTTTTCATTGTATTCATTGTAATCAACTAATACATAGCTAAATTATTCTCTCTATGTATGGGCTTAATATCAGCATCAGTATTAAGTGAATTTTACATGATCTAGTTTATTTTTGTTGCAAACATTAGATCATTCTAGAATGTTCTTTTCCATTAGGTAACGTTTTGTTACAGAAAATGCTAATTGTGACCTGAGGTCAAATAGGGAACTGTATAATCTTGTGTTTGTGAGGACTTGGTCATTCGTGCTTTAACATCTATAACTTTCAAGTTGTATTATGTTGTGATTAGTTGGGCTGAATTTTATTTTCTTCCCATTATTTAATTCAAGTGATTATTTTCTCTGGAAATGCAAACATGCTGTGACAAATTCTTGGATAAAGACATTCACTGAAATTTATACAGAATTCAAACCTGAAATTATATTACTGTGATTTAACAAAAGACTGAAGATATATCAACACTCAGTAAGCCATGACAGACACGTCCTTGCCTTCAGTTTGTGGGACTTCTTCGGGACATGTACTGAGTTTTATTCAGGACTTTAAATTATTAGGACTTGTGTCTGTTATTCTTGGATTATTTTGGAATTTAATTCGCAAGACAGTAAGTTCTTTTTCTCATTTTCACTTTGTATGCTAGGGAAATACATTATTTCTTAAATTTTGCAAAGCTTGTTGTCCTTCACTCTTTTCAGTTACTTATTTTAATAGCATAGACTCGTAACACTATGCATATAATTGCTTAGTTATCTACATTTAAGAAATTGTAAACTGTTTATCATAGCATTACTCTGCATGCACACGAACGCGAATTTAAACTCATACATTCTGCTTTATTTTATTATTCAAGTGAGGATTATAGGAATGTTTTAATTGCAGAAACGGAACGGTATTAAAGTCTAATAAAGGCTGCAGAATTTAACATGGAATTGTCAGAACTTAAAACATGTAATCTGCATTAATTTAAGTCATAGCGATAACGATAGATAAGAATTTACATTTATCAATGCAAGATGTATGTATGCATGTATGTATTTATGTATGTATGCATGTATGTATGTATAGAGAAACAGATCATTGTCAATCATGTAATTTATATTTAAGATCAATGTCATTTAAGTTTTATACTACTGTTTACTTCCTGTTGCAAAACTGGAGAATCTATTTAATTTTGTGAGTGAAATGATATATATATATATATATATATATATATATATATATATATATATATGTATATATATATATATATATATATATATATATATATATATATATATATATATATATATAAATATATAATTTGCAATAGTTCTTTACACTTTACATCTTTTAATATTTCCACCGTTGAGATTAAATAGTTCAGCCATCTTTGTATGTTGTATGTGCCACATTGGAACGCTCCCGTCATAATCAATATCACAAGCCTCCTATATCTTAGAGTTCATCAACATTGTCATGTGGCTCATATAAGACGTACATACACACAGAGATATACATATCATTACTGATGTCAGAGGTTCACCAATGCACCATAATTCACATAGATACATATGTTTGGTGTCATCGTATGTATCAGTCATTGCTTGGTCTTCGTGCATGTATGTATGTATTTATGTACGTGTCGCATATTTTCCTCTTTATTGCCGGTTTTGTTTCAATACCAACTTTTAGATAATACGAAATAATTATAGCTGTCCGCTTGGGTTCGTATTAGTCAGAGTAGACTATTCTAATACCCATGTTTGTTCATCTGTTTAACAAATGCAAATGTACAAATCTAAATGTAAAAGCCTACACATTATCTTGGAGTTTTGAAGTACAGTAGGCTAACTTTGACTTGAAGACAGAACACGGCAATATTAGCCAATCCCGAACATGAGGTCTATAACTAGAAGACGATGTGGTAGAATACAACCTCCTTCTGCTCCATTTCAAAAGTTTTAGATTATGGATGTATTCGATGGTTGCATCTCTGTGTATTTATTTAAAAAAAGTATTTTTCATTTGAGATATTTGTTTAATTCAATACTCTTTTAGAGTATCTTTTGTTACTAAGATATATTATTGAAATCATCATTTTAGTCACTCATTAATTAATAATGCCAAAAATGGCCAAACAAAAACGTCTTTACGTGTTTTGAACATAATCTATTATTCGGATATATTTACTGCTATTTTTAAACATAAGCAGATGGAGGGGGACTATGGCAATACGACCAAAAGCAAACATTCAGGCACTTGCAGGGGGCGTACTGTTAATAATTGAACTCTGCAGAGGAGGTAACACTAACACGGAAAGTTCATAATATGCTTCGGTGTTAAAAACTGCCTCTGGAAGGATGAGGCAAATATAAACTATGTAGTATTTT
>JAECUM010049230.1:0-17290 GCA_016617855.1 Megalonaias nervosa
CCTTCTAAGATAAAATGTATTATGATGTCCCACCATCAATTCTGCATTTTCTTGTTGTCCATTGTCTACAGGCATCCACCATGGTAGAAGGCTCGCATTTAAGGTGAGAAAGAACCCAATTAATTGCGAAAGTTCAAAGGTCAAGGTCATAATGACTGAAAGTAGAAAATGGTTTCTGCACAATAACTGTAGTTCTCCACTATCTGCAGTTACCAAACTTTGTGAATAGCTTGCTGTTGCAGTCTGGATGAACCGTATTGATTTTGGGATCAAAGACTAAAATGTTAAGGTCTCTTTGATTATAGAAGGAACTTTACTGCCATACAACATTGTTTTCCACCATCTTCAGTTACTAAACCTTTTGGATAGCTTGAAGTTGTGGTGGGCAAATACTGAGGATTAGGAGAACAAAGGTCAAGGTCATGATTACTGAAAGAACAAAAATAATTTCTGCACAACATTATAAGCTCGATATAACATACCTGAAATATACTTGGGGTTATGGAAGAATCCTCGTTAGCTGGATGTCAAAAGGTTTAAGGTCATGGTCACAGTGACTGAAAAAAAGAAAAATGGTTTTTGCACAGTTACATTTGTTTGAAATCACAGACCTGAACCAAACTTGTGCATAGTTTGCATTCTGGTAAGGAAGAAGCTTATTGATTTGGTTGTCACAAAGTCAAGGTCACTGACCGAGTTTGAAAAATGGTCTCTGCACAAAATTTTATTATCTGCATAGGGACTTATTAAAAACAGGGCAAGAGTGCGATGTGCCATTTGCAGTACTCTTGTTAAAACAAATGCAGATTATAAACAAAAGCTTGCGTGAAATGTTTGAAAATTAAAACGTAAAAATGACATGAAATGAAATGTTTGTAAAAAGTTCAATCTGCCAAAAATTGCTCTAGTCACATCAGTAGCAGCAATCCTGAATACAGGTGATAAATTAACTACTGATTTTGTAGGGAATATACCCTGTCTTAAGTCAAAGGAGTTATTACGTAACATGGTAAATCAGAGTGTACATTGTGGGCATTAACTTTGTAGCATTGACCTTAGTTTTCACTGGCATTGCAGTTATCTGAAATGCACCAGTGGAGTGCAAAATAATTGCATCTTTTAGAGGTATATAGCCCTCATAAGAGACCATAAAATGCCCAGACAGATCCCCACACACACTCAAACCCACCCTGGCAAGTGGTCTGAGGACAACATTTTGATCTCCAGAAAATATTTTAAAGATTATTAGAATGAGCACTAAAGCTTTCTGTCTGTTTTTATATTATTAATAGTTATTGTGCTATTTTCTTGGTAAAACTTGATTACAATAGCAAGTTTGGATGATTTGTATAAGACCATTTTAAAGCTTATACCAGACACATGAAAAGTTGTGACCAATGAGGTGTAGTGGCCTCAGATAATCAGAAAATGTATATGGTCTGATGATTTTGGAGGCTGGTGGTTTAATTTCAGCTGTGTTTTGTGCAATGTTGGTTTGGTGGAAGATGGGTGGAGGTGGTAATGATGGCAGTGGTATTGACCAGAGAAGGGTTGCATCTTATTCATGGAAGCCAAGATACAATGAGTGTTTTGTGGGCTTGTAAGACTGGCCTTGCTATTTTTATTGTAGCTACATTGGTAAGAAAAAGAAGTACTTAAGTCTGATAAATCAAGGAAATGGTCAGAAACATTATGAAAAGTTCATACCAGTTGATCAACAATGCCAATGTTTATTCCCCAAACAAAATAAGTTGTGGAATATAACAGAATGATATAAATTGGGTCATCAGTGGTCATCAGTTACATTAGAATTTGGGGATGATAACATAATTTTGTTTGTCTCTTTTTCTTTTTTTTTTCCGTAGAATTTGAAGGTTGTCTTAATCCTGCAACTACAAACTAATACAAAAGCCAATAGAAATAAATTTCATGAAGAGAGAATTGGGGGGAATATGGTCAGCTGAACAATAAAAAACATGCTGTACCAAGTGTGCTCACCATCATGTGACTTGCCCATCATGCATTCAGTGCAAAGTTTATATGAATTTATGTGATTGTAATATAATTAATATAATAAAGAATGTGATGAAAAGTTCAGAACTTTTCAGTACAGTGTTTGAATTGTAAATTATTGTAACTCGTTCACATGGTGCAGGTTTTTGTGTACACCCATTAAAGTTTTAAAAACAATGACATTAAAATAAGATTTGAGCTTAATGCAGTTGACATAAAACAAGTTTATTTGTTATATATGGATTTTATAACTAGAACACTTGAACATTCACTTCAAAAAGGGTTATTAAAATGAAAACTTCCAAGTTTTACATGGAAAAAATTTAATTTGTTTTCAAAGATCTGTTAAATTCTAGACAATTTTAATATGATTTAAAAAAAACAAAAAAAAATGCAATACCACTGAGACTCAGTTTTAATAGTCTCGATAAAATCCATTGGTATTTATGACAGAGTTAAGGGTTGGAATAGAAGTTTAAGAGATTTAGATTGTTTCTGATAATTGTAAGGTGTAAACATGAACCAGGTTCAGTTTGTGATTTGTGTAACATGCTCAGTTTGCATCATGTTAAAACAAAGTTTACTTTGTAGTAGCAGTCTTTTATTCTAAACCACATAGGAGATCATTCTGCAGTAAAATAAAACAATAGATTGAGACTATTTTGTATGTATACAGGGAACATGATGATTTTAAACATCCCAATAGAATTAGTTTAAAAATAATTTCATAGAACTTGATCGTTGCTGTGGTGACAAAAACATTCAAGCCTTACACATATACAAAATTAATAATTTGTGACTTTTTACTTGGAATAAAAAGTGAAATAACCTCCTCCCTTAAGTTGGATCATACCATCATGCATTAACAGTAATATTTGCAACATATTACAGATTTAGCAAAAACTGACTGCATTGTGTTTAATAATTCAGATGGATTTGGATACATTTTGTTGTAGTTTTCTGTTTCCTTTTCAGATAATGAGCTTCATGTTTGTTATCTGCAGCCAGCAGTTTTACTCTGCAATCATCTGTATATTTTTGCCTGCAAGTTGACTGCAGTTAACTTTTTACCAGCAAAAGTGATATGACTTTGTTACAAAGAAAATCTGTTCATTTACTGTTTATATATGAAAGCAAATGTTAGCTGTTGTACATTCCAGCAATCAGTCATGCCATGTGCCTTTTTAAGGCTTTACAATTATACACTTTTGGTGCCTTTGAAATTGTTAGTATAGATTATTTTATGATAGTCACTAAATCATTCCATGGCATTTCATAATTTATATGACAAGAAGTATGTCAGGAGATACAAGTTAGAAATTTGGCTAACCACTTTTGATGGACATTATGAGCTGTCTTGGTTGTGCAGTTAATGAAATGAAGTTATCTTTTAATTATATGTTTCTGATAGCTATTCAAATGAAAAACAAAATTTCATGCAAGAATTTGTAATTTTTAGATTTGGAGTTTCATTATTCAATTTTCATCGTTCTTTAGACCTGGATGTGTGAATAAAATCCTTACAGGACAAGTCCATCATGTGACATACTGTGTGTATGTTACTAAAGACTTTTATTACCCACCACCAATTTGGATGGCAGATGTAGTGTTTGTGGTGTTAATCTTATCCATTTGTCTGTCTGTCTTTCCAAGTTCTTCATTGAGGTCACTGTAGAGGAGTATTTTTCTTCCAGAGACACACTTCAAAATATATTTTTGCACACAGGTTTCATTGATGATATCTTTATTTGTAATCACATAGAAAATTAGTAGCAATAAAATTTTATTCAGGACAACTACAGTCCACTTTTCAAAAAGGTCCCATGTTAATGGAATGTTAGCTTGCATCATTGATCACATAAGTTTTTCAGATCTTATCTTTGCAAAAATAGTAGACCTCAAACATGCCCAATATAGTTTGGAGTAAACCAATAGAAATTACTCATCATTTACCTTCACAAGTATCAGGATGGCTATATTCTTTGGTCAGTATTCGTCTATTGGGGCTATTTTAAGGAACTAGTTTATTTTTAGCTTTGCATTTAACATAGTAGCAGATTTAAATCTGCATCATACAGGTGAATTCTTTTTCCAAATAGTAATTAAATACACTTTTAAGAATATGTAAACATTGGTGTGAGAAGAGAAGATGTTTATACTTTGTAAAATTTCTGAAATAAATCTTGTATCCTTCTGACATAAGCCTATTTTTATGGGAAATCCTGAATGAAATCAAAACTGCATATGATATTCAAGGGAGTAAAGCCATGCCATGTTCTTGCTTTATTATGGCAACGTTATCATGAGTAATGTAATTCAATACTAAATTCTAGTTTTCTGTATAAATGTCAAATTCAGTATCATCATTATATGTATGATTGTTTTATTTTCATTGAACCTGTTTGAAGAGATGTGGGTCACTGCTACTTTTCTATAGATTACAGATTTAAAAAAGTCATCAATGCAACAAAAACCTGTTAGAACAGATTGTAAAATTCTGCCATAAAACATTAATTTTAATGAGGTTCACAGTCATATATATATATATATATATATATATATATATATATATAGACACACACACACACACACAATTAGTGCAGGATGAGAGAAACTATTACTGTAATCAATCTGCTTTGTAAGTTGCATAATTTTTCCTGTGAATTTGTCAACAAAGTTACCTCATGGAAAGCTTTATTTTTAGAGTCATATTGAATTTGAAAAATACTGATGGTCTCTTTGTGAGTGATTGATTTGTGAATTTGTTAAATGGCATCTTCTGAACAAACAGTCTACTGTACACTCAAAAGTTTATAATAGTGAATGTTTCCTGGAAGTTGCAAAATTTTTAATGAGGTCAATGTAACCAACTCCATCCGAATAATCCAATGAAACTTTGATTCATCTTATTCATGAAAAAGAATTGTATGGAAAATTATCAGTGCTTTTACACTTTATATTAAAAAATTTCTGTGATGTACAGGTAGAAATATGTATAGTGTTTAATGGTCCATCAGCACATTCCTGGTCATATAGTGCCAAAGTTTAGGATTTTAAGAAAAAACATCATACAAAACTAATGCTGGAACTTTCATTCTCACCTTTGTTTTACCTTCCCTAAATAATCTTGCACATAAATGGGTCAAAATTATGGGTGAACACTTGTATCTTTTCTGGAAGAAACCACTCTCAGGTCAGTCTTGGTGAGGATGCCATAAAGTGTGTAATGAAATCTGCCACCTACAATCATTTCAGTAACAGTGAAGTGGTCATAATTCCAACAAAGATAAAGGCAATGGGTAAAATTCTTAATATATGGTGTCAAATCCTTCCGATAAAAAACATTTTTTCTAAAAGTCCCAGACTGTCACAGCTGGAACATTATCATAAAATGCAAAAAAAAATTTGCTTCAATTAAAGTGTACATCAGTGTGGTCATGTAGGCACCTTTATTAATCTTGAATAAAAGATCAGTTCTAAAATTAATTACTAATGTAGTTATATCAAAGCCTGTTCCTTATTGTAGACTGATCTGCAGCTTACCTGATGTCACAAAATTTCAAGTAAATATTGTAATTAAGTCCAGTTTACACCTGATCACACCTCTTGGTTGGCCTTGTCTAAAAATGTTAACCTTAACGTTGAGTATTGTATGTATTACCTGGGGTTGTTATTTAAATGATTTTGCAAGGAATGTATTAACAATTAGGAAAATAAAATGAATAACCACTGTATTAAGGTGTATGTCAGTGCATTCTCAAAATTGACTCCTATCGATGAAATGTTGGTGCTGCATGCCTACATGACTTGTATCGCTTGTACTGTAGTCAGCTCGTTTGAATTTTTAAAAAAATGTGCAATCTCTCAGTAAGTAATGTTCTTTTTAGTTAAAGTGGATATATTTGACGATATTATGCAATTATGGTGTTCAGAACATTTTAAAGGGTACACAAAATTACAACATGTTACGTGTTATCTAAGTCTGAAGGCTGAGTCACTGCTTTTGAACTAGTAAATATAAAATGTGGCAAAGTCATCAAGCCTTCACCGTGTCGGTTATATAGCGAACATGTTTATAATGCAAATTTTTCTTGCGAAAATGTTTCTCTTTGCAGTGGAATAGTTAACATGATGTGCGGACAGAAAATTGTATAATTAATATCTACACTATACTGGTTGCTTCAAATTCCTCAATGCTGACACTTTTCAGCTGTACCTAGAAATGCCATTTTCACAGCTCCTTGCAACTTAAAGTGCTGGAATGATACTGTAATCCCAATAGTTAAGTTATTCTTTGATAGATAAGCCTATTAAAAACTGAGAGTCCTTGAAATATGTTTGTAGATCACAACAATGATTTGTACATCACAAAACAATTTTGATACAAAAAGAAGTGCCATTGGTGATTGATGGAGCAACTAAACTTGTGCTCAAACTCTTGGGCTATATTTTTGTGATATTTAGGCAAAATCATTGCCTTCACTGTCAGTAGAACCTAATGTATGATGTAACAATAGACTCAGTTCATATCTATCTAATAAAATCTGAGTTATTTGGTCTGACCTTGAATATTGCTTTCTATTTTAACACAGTGAAAAAAGCCAAATTTTTAATCTGTTTACATTTGTACTAGCTTGAAGGGAGCAAAAGATCATTTTTTGTCCATAACTGTATGCAGAATCCTAGGTTTTTTTTGACTGCACAGTGTTACATGTATATTCTATGATCATTGACCCTCAGAGATGTGAACAAGTCACCTTAATAGGATTTAAAGTTTTGGATCAGGATACTTTACATTGAGGTGTGTATGCATTTTATACATTAAGTTAGGGTAATGTGTTTTATGTCAAATTTGTTGTGTTAGCAGCAAAAATATCTTTGTGGTATTTACGCCAGTGATAATTAGTTATTGTCCAAATTTAAATCAGATATTTGAAAACAAGATGGTTATTACTTCCTATTGTGATAACATAGATCATGTATTTATGAATGTAAATTCATGTACCTTTTTGTAGCTATATGTTCGATTTTCAGACTTAAAAAGTTCCATTATTTATTATGCAAGCTTTGTTCAAGTGCATTTGAAAGATGTCTGAGTGATTTGATTTGTCAATATGTGTCGTTTTGTATATAAAGTTTAAATGAGGTGTGTTGCTTGTATTTGATTGTTAGAATCTAAATTTTAATGAAGAAAGGAACATTTCATGAAAAGATCTTCAGCACAGGATGTCTATAATATACTTGAAAAAAGATATTGTTTGTCATTTTATATGCCCTTTGCCCGGTTAGTGGAAATCAGTCATGCTGTTGATAGATAGACTGATTATTTATTAATTCACCCACATCATGATTTCTGTTACATCTAAATGAGGTAATTCAAACAAATTCATATCAATTCGAACAAATTTATATAATATTCGAGACAATTGCATGCAAACTCTTAGCTTCTGAACTCTGGAAAATTGATGTATAAATTTAAAATGAATAATTTCAACAAATAATTGCAAACTGAAATCAGTGAACATATTGTATGTGATTGAAACAATACCTTGTGCTTTCACGAGACTCGCTCCCTTTTCTATGAACTCAACTTTCAAGACACTCAACTCTTGGATGATTATTTAAAGGAAGAAAGTACTTGTTAATTTACTCTGAGTTCCCTCAAACTTTCCTTTTGGCAGAAAAACTTGGATTGCCGATTTTTGCAAGGAAATTACTTGAAACATTGAAATTTTTTTGGGAAAACACACTCCCTTGTTTAGCTTAGTCAGTGTTAACTTGATCTAACTGCCAAAATTTAAACACTGCCATCGAAGTCGGAATAATTCTCTCTAGTCGACTTTATTAATAACTATTCTGGAAAATACCATTTTATGACACCTATTTCAAATGGCCCAAGATTTCCCAAAATTTGTCTCTAGGTTGTCATTACTTTGTCATTTCCTCCATTTGACCCTACGTTGACAGGTCTGTCGGACCGTTATTCTAGCGGGTACTAAATAAAATTCAATCCTTCTCCCTAACAAGAGAGGTTAACCATCGTAAGCTACCAACTTATAGCGATCCTAGCCCATACGTCAATCTTAATGGTTACGTGTCACGCTGACCACGACATAATGTACCATTTTCCACCAATTCTAAGAAGGCCTGAAATAGGAGAATAATAACATGTATTATGCACTTGAAAGTTGATTAGGCTCCTTGGTGGGGTATGAATAATGCTGAAAATCTCGAACACTTCAATCTAACTTTAAGGGGGCCCCGAGTGGTCTAAAGCGCTCATCGTTACGGGTCTGCCATCTCACCTGTCTGCGTGGGTTCGAGTCTCGGGCTCGGCCAATGTGGGTACGTGAGAAAGCTTGCCAGTAGCTTCTCGTAGGTCGGTGGTTCTTTCAGGGATTTTCCCGGATTCTTCCTCCACCATTTATACTGGCCGTCATGTATAGCCTATCTTGTGTTGAAAAATGGAGTTAAACCCTACCACAACAACAATCTAACTTTAAGGGTACCTTCTTGTCAAACACGAAATCAGATACTTCGTCAGATTTTGCCATCGTTTGTACTTTATCGATTTTTTTCTCATGCATTTTTGTCATCGCTTGCATCCAGGCTATGTCCATAACCATATTCTGCTATCCATTGCCACATCTGTGATTTCTGAATCAGTTATGTTTTGTTTTATTGATAATCTTACTGAACGGTTCGGGCATTGCATCTGATGATGAAAGTGTAATCGTATTTGGTTCAAACTTTTGGTTGTCGAGTCACCAATCATAGTAGTCATCTTGAATCAATTGATCTCGCAATCCCAGATTTTTTAACTGCTATGCAGCAACGTTTGTGATGGTATCAACGACTCACATTGCAACTTGTTTGGCGATCGGTACTGCACGCGAAGACAATGAAGCGAGCACTTTTTGGTGTGCCTGTAAACAATCCCTGGACATCAGCAAGGTCATTTCCGTAATATCTGATGTAAATAGGTTCTCTCGCGTTAACAACACATGATCTAGTCGGATGAGGGTGGGAGTGGCGAATACAAGCACACGTTAACTATAATAGATGTTGCCAGCAGATATCAAGAAGATAAGCCGTTGATGTCTAAAGATTCAGCAAATGTAGCAGAGGCACTTAAACGTATTTATGCACGTTCGCCGTTAACATGCCCACGGTTATTACAAATCGATCCAAGTAAAGAATTTCTCAGATCTGTTGCTGTGTTGTTAACAAAACATAAGGTGCCCGTTTGTGTTGGATATATTTACATACATCGTGACCAAGCTAGTGTGGTACAATTTAACCGTACACTTGCAGAACAGTTATTCGGACATCAGTACACTCAGGAATTATTGATGAAGCGAGGTCCCGCGAATGGTCAACACGATTTACATCAGTCATAGAAGCACTAAATAATGAAATCACAGGCACGATTGAGTTAAAACCTTCTGAAGTGGCCAAGCAAAAGGCTTTCGCCATTTCGTGCAAAATGATTTCACAACCACCATCGTTACGTTAGACCCACTCGGAAATAAATTTCGTTAGGTGTCTGTATGCAGCAGAGTACCGGAATACAGGTAACTGACCTGGTATGGTTCATCGCTGCATTGAACATTCCATACCGGATTGATTTTCCAGAACAGCCTACACAGTTTTAGATAATAAGTGGCGCACTATGAATCCGTGACGCTGTGATTTTAAACCCATCTTTGTCTAATGACTCACGATTAAGCGGTGTAACCAAATACACTTGGATAATAATATCTGTTTTAACTCCAGAGGTACCAGAGCGTTGCAATGTTGATACGATTTCTAAACACATCTTTGATAACACTTTTCTAACGTCCTTGGTTGGCACGTGAGCGTTCGGAAAATTACATAATAATTTTGAAACTCACCATTTTTGTAACTGAAACTCAGGCACTTGGGTTCACTGACGATCTTACTTGATTGCCTCAGCGGCGAGAGTTGCTCCGTTATGTTGACGGTTTTGTTCAACCTCAACTCTATATGCAATTTCTGCACATTTGGCCCGTGTAGAAACTTTAATATTTAATCGTGCTGTAGTTTCAGGAAGTTCTCTCACAGTCAGACGCGGTTCAGCTGTAAGACCTAATAGCCCAAGTATGTCACCTTTTCTAGCGCCTCTTGGCGTTTGTATATTACGCTCAAGTGCGAATCGTTTCAGTTGTACTATCAACGTTGTCATTACGACCGGCTGTGGTTGATCCGGGAAAAATTCTCGCACGACTCGTTGTGATTCATTTATGGGTCCTAATAACTCAAGTATTTTAGCATACTCTTTGGTATTCGTATCCCTCATTGTCGAGCGATTTGCCTCAGTTGGTTAACAGTAGGCATACTGATACTTAGGTAGAGCACTGTTTAATTGTAAATACAGTCAATAAATTTTCTGAGCATTTTTACCAGGATCAGAAACTGCAATGGCTTCAATTCTGGATATTATTTAATTTCTTTTGGTTCTTTTTTGTTGACGTTGTTGTGTGCTTTATCGTCGCGTGTTTCTACAAGCATATGTTTAGCGAATCATTGACGGCGCGCACGATAATACTCGCGAACACATCCACATGCTGGGCAAAACTGATGACATTGCTCTGCTACGGAACCACATTTAAGACAAGGTCGGGCGCCAGTATCAACATGTTGATCTTTCTGGGCCCCTTTGACAAACCTGTATATCGCATTTAAATGAAACTGTGATTTAATCTTTACTCAAACGATAGAAATACCCCATGGCTCTGATACTATAATCCCAGAATTATGTATACCCATCAATTCTTTTAAAATACTATTTGCATCAATCTGAGATTTTTCGACATTTATATAATATACTGCTGTGATTGCTTAATATAATATCTCCGCACAAGCTCTGCCACAGTCAATATACACAATTATTATCAATGGAATATTTTACAAATAATCAATAACAGTAGTCCTGCAGTAGTCGCACAGAAAAAAAAAATTTCAACCCGTTCTATGGTCACAATCAATAATATAGGCCTCGCAGCCAGCAGATTTAGCTTTGCTAAATTGTTTATATAGCCATTGGTACTAAATCATTGTATGCGACGCCCAGGATATCGCTGACTTAGCCTTGCTGGTAAGCTATGAAATTCTAGCTTAGATTTCAGCCATTTAGAAAACAATCATATGCCCAATATTGATATAAAAGTCCCCCTAACCTTATGCCGAGCTTGTTTGGTTTATATATATATATATATATATATATATATATATATATATATATATATATATATATATATATATATATATATATATATATATAAAGTACAAAACATTATGCCAAGCTTATTTGTTTTTGGTTTTTTTGGGGTTTTTTTTTAAATAAATCTACGCCAAACCTTAAGCAGAGCTTGTTTGTTTTTGATACAGTACCCTTCTCAAACGTTGCAAGGCATAACTATCATTCTGAGTACATGCTTTACACCAAAAGGACGAATGGGATTTACCCTACCACTCGTTAAACAAAGACGAATGTAATATAACTCCAGGCAGCCATAGTGATGCTACGCCCCGCATTCATGTGAATTGACAGATGAGAAGGCATCTTAAAAATCTACTTTTGGAATTGCGATAGCATATTTGTAGGTAATTTTAAACATATTCAAGTGCAACGCAAAACGATAAAAGATTTTTACATTTTTAAACTGTTGTTATCTGATTATAACACTGGTCTACAGCCAAAATGCTTCCGAAATAAATGTAGTCAAACTTTACTAATTCTGGCTCACTGAGAACGAAAATGATGCTTAAAATTGTGGATTGACTCTAGTTTTAAAGATATGATACTGGGTCAGTATATACGACCCTTGGCTTGGGAAAGGCAGAGGATAAGTGAGTTATAAAGGGAAGGGATCTCAATTTAAACCAGAAATGACAAAAATACATCTTTGACTGGATCTATGAATAAATCTATGACTGGGTTTGGACAGTACTTGCTTTTTAGGCAAAACAATGAATGATGCAATCTGAAGCTGGTATTGCGTCATACATGATATGAATTGCATCATGTTATTCCTAGAAATCATGGATGATGCAATCATAACTAAGCTTACTTCACTCTGCTGAACAAATTGCCCTATATCAGCTCTAGAAATCATACAGTGTCGTGATTTCTTATTTGTCAGTGTTTGATTTTGCAAAGATACACATTTCTGTTTAGCCAAAGTGAGCAGAGATGCTTCGTACTTGTGTGAACAATGCAGATAACTTCTGCTATGTTTGTGGTGCAGTGACTTTTGCATCACAAAAACGCAGTATAGCCACTGTGGTTAAGAAAGCCTATCACCTTTATTCTGCCTGCAAAATTAGAGATCAGGACAAGAGGTGTGCAACAAATCTGCGCCAGTGACTGAACAGGAAATCTATGCCTCCAGTTCGGAAAGATGTGTCAAGGAAGAAAAAGTGGACTGTGCATTATCCAACATTCCATCAGCTATACGCCCAGTACACCACGGAGAAGGACTGCCGGTGCCTGATGCACCATAATCATTCTCACTTGAATCAGACGAGGAAGAGGATGAAACATCTAGTCTTGAACCATCAATGTCACATGACCCATATATTCTCCCATCCTCTTCCTCTGAACCACACCTAATAACACAAGATGAACTGAATGACATTGTCAGGGATTTGGAACCATCCAAGAGTAAGGCAGATCTATTGGGCTCCAGACTACAGCAGTGGAATCTCCTGGCAAGTGATATTAGAGTTTCCATGTTCCGTGACCGTCAAAAGGATCTTGTCCCATTCATCTTCATGGAAGGTGATCTTGTAGCCTGCAACAACATTGATGGTGTGATGGCAGCCCTCAGCATTGTTCATGATCCAAATGTATGGAGACTGTTAACTGATTCACTGAAGACGAGTCTTAAATCTGTTTTGCTGCATAATGGCAATGTTTTGCCATCAATTCTAATTGGTCATGCAGTCCAGATAAAGGAAACCTATGAAAACATGAAACAACGTTTGAGGTGCATAAACTATGACCAACTTCAGTGGCAGCTTTGTGGCGATTTGAAGGTTCCTGCTCTCTTGCTTGGTCTTCACAAAGTCCTGCTGTTTTCTCTGTGAATGGGATAGTCGTGCGAGAGATTCCCACTACATCAAGAGATATTGGCGGCAGCCTGGGAGGAAAAGTATTCAGTATCCACCACTTGTTGAATCGAGGAAGATTTTGTTACCACCCTTGCACATCAAGCTGGGTCTGATGAAGAACTTTGTCAAGGCCATGGACAAAACACAAGCAGCTTTAAGGTACCTCCGTGGAAAATTTCCAAGGTTAAGTGAAGCTAATATAAAGGAAGGTGTGTTTCTTGGTCCTCAGATTCGCGAACTTCTTCGAGATGATGCATTTGACCGTGCACTGCGAGGTAAGGAAAAGACGGCATGGAAAGCTTTCCAGTTAGTGGCAACAAATTTTCTCAGAAACAACAAGGCAGAATTGGTGGAAAACCTCCGCAAGGCATACAAAAGCCGTGGTTGCAACATGTAACTAAATATACATTTTTGCACTCTCATCTAGATTTTTTTTCCACCGAACTGCTGAGCAGTGAGCGATGAGCATGGCGAGCGATTTCACCAGGACATTGCAACAATGGAAAAACGCTATCAGGGCAAGTGGAGCCCATCAATGCTTACATACTTGCTGGACAGTGACAAGAGATGCTCCATTTAATGAATACAAGAGACAAGCCAAGAAGCGCCGAGTAGACACTAAATAAGGACTAAACTATATACTTATATATACATAATAGTTTTATGCCTTTTGTTTCATAATAAATTTTATTTATATAACCCTTTTGCTGCTATTTAAAGTGTTGCATAAACAGGACAGGTGTAATATTATCATGTAAGCAACCATAAACACATGAAAAGACCTAGGTTTACAATTTTTTAATTAAAACTCTTCTTTCTACACAATATACATAGACGTAAAATCTAAAAACTTAAATATCTTGGAAACAGCAGCCAATCAGTTGTTTTAATTGTCATATTTGAATTCAGCACATCAAAATCCATAATAAATAGCACATTTTATCTCCGAAGCAGACGACTTCTGAAAAACTTTAGACCAGTGAGTATAAAAAGCTAATTCACGGTAAATATAGACCTAACTCCACGTGGATATAAATTTCTGGATGCCGTGACATTTGCAATTAGTGTGACAACCAAATTATATTTTTGTAAGTGGCCAGTTTTGAAGGGAAAATTTAGAATCGACCATTGGAGTACATTTACAGAGACCTTGCACACATTCCAGTGAAATGCCAATAATAATTGCATCCAAAATGGCATATACTTTTTAATCATTGTTATCCGAATCATATAAAAGTCTGATTTTGGGGGGAAAATGTTCAAGTGGTCAGACATTGATAAACTGTGAATAGCATCCGTGTTGAATCAAATTCCATGGAAGGAAGTAATTTACAGCATTCAAAACTTGGTGGATTACCAAGGACTTTCACAAGAACAAATTCTATTGATACGATACGCAGAGTTTGAATTTGGATGACATGTCTTGTGTATGTGTTAAAGACAACATTTCTTGGCTTTCTTCTGTAGACTCTTTGCAGCAAATTGACCAACAGAACAGTTAAAGATGTGGCAGCCCAAACTTTTCTGTGCAAGAAAACTTCATTACGTTGTTACGACTCTGTGGTCTTAAACTAAATAACATAAAGAAGCAAAACCAACGAGCTTAGTAAAATCAACAAATAAACTTATTTCTGTCAGTTACAAAGGTAATGTTTATGAAGAACTTAGTATTGTGAATAAAATCCCCTAAAATCCTAGATATTTTTATCACAAGTCTAAACTGTTCTGAATGATTTCCAACAATCTTGAATGTGTTGATGTGCCAATAGTCTTGAGTGAGCTGATTTAACAACAATCTTGATGTATCACAATTATATAATCCAGAATGTCTTTGAATGAATTCACAGTAATCTCAAAGTAGTGTTTTTTTTTCTTCTCCAAAATGTCAATGGGCACTTTGCAATTCCATCCCATGAATAGTATTTATACAAATGATTCCTCTCCAATTCTATCAGAACACAACAAAAACATTGATCAAGATTTCCAAGGACAGATATTAAAAATAAGAATGAATGACGTTTAACCTCATTCTCATACACTAATTTCACTGGACTTAAGACACAATAAAATGTATAGGATGTGTGTTACAAGTTCGCTTCTAGAACCCTCTAAGCGTGTAAACAAACGGTAAATGTTGCATTCAAATATCAGTAAATAACTTATTTATAACTTACAAACATGATAAAAATCAGGTACACACAAAACACTATCCTATATCATGGACAAAAAAGTAAAGTACATATAACAAATTAAAGATTCATAACAATGTTAAAAGTGTACCCCAGCGTGTAGAAGACATTCGTCTCACTCATTTAATTTTATACTTGCCATGAAGCGTGCATAACTACACCAACTTATTTATGACTGAAAGGATGGATGTATGTGACTGGAAAAGTTATGGCATCAACACTGGAGAACATGAACTTTATTTGGTAAAAGAACACGAACAATTTCATTCCCTATTTATTCACCCCATTCTTCTCTCTCTCTCTCTCTCTCTCTCTCTCTCTCTCTCTCTCTCTCTCTCTCTCTCTCTCTCTCTCTGTTTCACGCACACGCATTGCCAGATGTATATACATTTATGTCACTCACACACATCATAAAATACTACTACTGGTATTACAGTTACTAATAATAATAATAATAATGTTCATGGTATGTAGCCTGCTGATTAAGGCGCCCCCCCCCCACCTCTCTCTTTCTCTCTCTCTCTCTGCCCGACGTTTTTCAAAAACTGTGACACCAAAAGATGTTGAACCATTGTATGTTTTTCATAGGGTATATTCGACTGATCATGTGAAATATAGAGTTTAGCTTGGGTTTGTGTCTGTCAGAAATGTTAGCTTGGATATGGGCCGTGATGTGTCTTGAAACTCTAAAGCAACAACAGGTTTTTTAACAACTGACTTGGAGGAAAAATGTAGGTCAGAATATGCAGTCCCCATTGGTTAAAAATGAAAACAATTCATGGTCAGACCCTAGACCAGTCGCTATTAGACTGCTGACAGATAAACGTGAAAATTCTTATCTCCAGGCCTTGCATAAAACTAATTTACAGTCCATTGTTGGGATTATAACATAGTGATTTTTTAAAAACGTATGTCTGTCTAATGCAAAAAATACGACTGTCAGCGAGAATTGAAAAATTTAGGATTAGTCTTTCTATCACTACGTCTCCAAACTCCATGTACTAATTATAAAAGATAACACTTGTGAACATTTCTAACTTAGAATTTGCCCTTGTCCTCAGAAACTCGTAAATGGTAACCTAATATTAATTTCCCATATATTTCTATAATGCCGCACAATAATAAAAAAAAAATATGGCGTCGTACTAGTCTGTCTCTTAGCATCCTCTCTCTCTCTCTCTCTCTCTCTCTCTCTCTCTCTCTCTCTCTCTCTCTCTCTCTCTCTTAGAGGAACACTTAGGTCCTCTGCAGTCATCGTACATTGTTTGAAGGGTGTTAGACTTTGGGTCTGACAGACTTAAGATTTGCGTGTGAACTTTTGTACATATTAATCAAATAACACATAAGCTATTAATATCTGTTAATTTATCTGGATATGATATTATTACAACAGAAGTTTTTGTTATTATACACACAGATATTTATTATTTTATAATGCAAGAAGGCAAATAAATGTATCGTGCATACTGAAGACTTTTGTGTTATTTTATCGTTAGTTTTAATACACTGGCCTCATACGACAAATATCCACTGAAAATTATATCTGTATCGTTTGAAATTCCATTTCTGTTTTTGTCGAGTAATTATTTACAGATCGCACGCAAGTTAAAATGTCCTGCGGCTGTAATATGAAGACACTTAAAAAGAAATCTTAAATATGTTCGATTTATATATAAAGTAAACTCTTGATTCATATTTCAATCCCATTTTATATTTTATGTTAACCAATAGAGCTAGAAATGTTAAAATCACGCCCGGTGAACTTGAAGTCCAATTATCCTGCCTTCTTAAAGCGTGGAACAATATTTTTCTTGATGCGAAAAATCGGCGGATTAATACGTCTGATCTCATTTATATTAGTATGCGGGATATCTATCTTGGATCATAATTTTACACCATTTCAATCTGGAATAAGAAAACATTTTTTTCATATATATATATATATATATATA
>JAECUM010049234.1:0-11194 GCA_016617855.1 Megalonaias nervosa
GTTGCATGCAGTTGCACAGGAGAGGAAAATTTGCAATCGTAGTTAGAGGATATGCATGACGCTTAATGTTAAAAACGTTAGAAGGGGGTGGGCGAAACTAAAATTGTGGCTTAAATAAGAAAAATCGATCTGAACTATGTATTTATTCTTGATATTAGGTCTGATCATATCAAAGAGTTACATAAATCAATACAGTCCAGCAAACGTTACCGAGTAAAGACGAAATGCTTGACCTACGACACAGTCGAACGGAAAAAGGCTAAGACTATATGTATGCCAACTCCGCAGGACATGACGTGAGCATAAATTTCAATGAAAGATAAGAAAGAACGACATGCTCAGATCGAAGACTGGATATAAGATACATGAGAATGATGCAACCACGGATATTATCTAGCTGCACACACCTGGCACTGGCATTAATTCAACCATGACAAAATTAATAATAAGGATCTCTTGTACCACGTGATTCTTCCAGTTTCAGAAGAACATACGTTTACTAGAATCTTGTCCTTGATCATTGCATTGTTGAGTGTGTGTGTGTGTCTGTGTGTGTGTGTGTGTGTGTGTGTGTGTGTGTGTGTGTGTGCATTTGGTGTAAAACTAATCAACTGTGCATACAACACGAAAACAGTGTGGAAGTGAGATTTCCTGTCAAAACATTTGCTCGTTCGTCTTTGCCATTTACGACTATGCGAAATTGTGCGTGGGGCATTGTTATATGTATTTTCACTATTGTACAAGAAGATTATTGTCTTTTAGTAATCAACGGTAATAAACAGGGCTGTAAGGGGGCCCGGGCTGAACAACACTTTTTAATTTTATAAAAGAAAAACTTTTAACAAGAACTAGGAGAGGCCCGGGTGTTTCTTGCCCCAGGGCCCGTGATCGCTCTCTACGGCCCTGGTATTAAATCTCTATAATTACTTTTAGTGTAGCTATTTACTTCTAGCCCCAGACAGGGGAAAATAATTCCTTCTGGACAATATTTTGGCCCATATAATTTAAACTTGTATTCACAAGTTATCACAGGTTCAATATTCAACATTTCTTTCTGGGGGAAAAAAAAAGAAAACGAAATTGCGTGTATTTTAGCGATTTTTTTTCCTTACCGCACCAGTAAGAAACAGTCAGCAATGACCACACTATAAGGACGTTAACTCTTCATTTAACAAAGTCGGGGTGTTTAAAAATGGCGACCGTTGGGTCAAGGACACAGTTTTTGCAACTTTCTTTGTCTATTTGTATCTGAAATTATAAAATTAATTTTAAAAAATATAAAAAGCTTCCCATTTTTTATCCGACTGGTCAACATAACTAAAATGACCACAGCATCCGCGAAATATATTAACACAAATAATGAAAATCTCAGCTATCGTGTCCACCGTAACAGATTTTACAAATTTATTTTCCTCTGTTGCTACGACTGCCAAGCATACTTGCTGCGCATGCTCGTATTTAACACTGATTTCATGAAAGATGATTGATCAAAACATGCTTATAGACCTAGCTCCTATACCTGAATCCATTTTTCGTCTCTTTTGATCATCTGTCGCCTGATGAGTAATACAGTCAGTGTAACGATAACAATGCTAACGAAGAATACTGCTGCGGTAATTCCGATGATAAAGGTTATCGATACCTGCGACGATGATTGGTTAAACTCACCTTGAAAAAAGAAAGAAAAAAAATACTTGTTCAACACACCTTAAAGAAAGAAAGAAAAAATTGTTAGGGAGATCGGCTGCCTCGTCTTGTCTTTGAAAAAGGCACTGTGCTCCAAATTATTTTGCATAATACAAGTCAATAAAATGTTAAAGTTGCCGCTAAAACCAACAAAAATAATCTTTATTAGTGATCATAAAACTTGAGAAGGAATAAACGAGAAGAAATAAACTCACTGTCACAGTTTTGTTCATCTTTTCCATCATGACAGTGCCGTTTACCATCACAGACCAATTGCCGATGGATGCAGCCTCCATCCGGGCAAGTGAATTCTAGTTCAAGGTCACATGCTGTATAATCAAAGAGAAAAAAGAATCCACTTTAATAAAAACAATTACTTTATAGAGCCACAAAATTTAGGTTGCGCCATTTTTATTTAGGGTACATACGTACATACGTACGTACATACATGCATGCATACATACATACATACATACATACATACATACATACATACATAGCAGAAGATGAGTTAGCATAGGGCTACTCTTGGGAGTCTTAACCATATTTTGGGTATGCTTTGCAGAATGAGATTGGCGAGAAGTTTTATGATGTATTTACTATAAACGTTAAAAAAAAAAAAAATTAGTTCAGTATTTCAACTGCTCTCCGACCGCTCCGGTGGCCTAGTGGTAGAGTGTTCGCCTCAGATGCGGGAGGTCGCGGGTTCGAACTCCGGCCGAGTCATACCAAAGACTTATAAAAATGGTACTAACAGCCGCCTCGCTAGGGGCTCAGCATTAAGAGGTTAGTGTTAGGACTGGTCGGCCTGGTGTCAGGATAATGTGACTGGGTGGGACATGATGACACGTCTGCGCATGATACCCCATTGCTAGACATCACAATAAACTGCTACACTGCAGACATCGTAGCGACATGACTGAAAAATTGTTAAAGCTACGTTAAAAATCAAAATCACACACTCAACTGCTCTCATTACACAAAGAAAGAAAGATAGATATATAGATAAAGAGATAGACGGGCAGACAGGCGGACGGACATATATAGATGGGTAGAGTGAGCGATCCGAAAACATTATTAAATTACATGTACTTCATGTAGACTCGGCTAATGTAACTTATACAAACGAAATCTTAGCATATGCCGCAGTCACATATAAAACTCCAATTTCGATCAATATTCTTCCTCGAAGCGAGAAAGAAAGTTATGAAGAAAACAAACCAACAAATATATTGTCAATAACTTCAAAGCGTATAATGTAAATACTCATAAATTCAACTTAAGAGGTAATTTAATGTAATATTCCGCATATGGTAAATTATTACCTTTTCTCATCATGGTATCCATTTACACAAGAGTCGTTGCTGCCCTTTATTGCCCCCACATGTCTTACAATGGTAACGAAAAGAACTAGAAAGACTTTTGTGGATCGCATATAGGAGTATCGTGCAACGGTTACAGGCACTGTCTGCCCGTGCATTTATAAATGACTAAAACCGACATTGTCGGGAAAGGCAGCATAAAATCACTCCTAATGAAGGTGTACAGCATGAAAATATCGGTGTAGCACTTAGAGTGCGAACATATTTTAGGTCGACAACACTTCTACGGCCTACGTTTATAAACACGGATGATTTTATGTTGGCAAGAGTAGGGAACGTAGATTTGTTAAAACATGCAAGTTATAAACACATCAAATTGCGTGCCCAAAGACTGTACTATATACAGTAAATCAATGTATATTACTGTACTATACTACACAGAAAGGGTTGGTACAAGCGTATATTGTGTCGACTGTACACCCATTATTAAAATGTATGGGTCTTGATGTGTCAAAATATCATTATCTGTTTATACACCCCCGTAAGAATCGTACATCATACAACCGAGATATAATTCAAATGGGGGTGTATATATATATATATATATATATATATATATATATATATATATATATATATATATATATATATATATATACAGACGTATTTTATTCACGTATTGATTCAGTTCTTTAAAGTCGGCATAGTTTGTTGTTTGCTGCACTCCGACTGCCAATGAAACTGAAAACTTTTGAAAAGTACATTTTACTTAGGGGAAAGGTTATCAATCGACTCACGTAAACATACCCTCACCTCTCTCGCAACCGCTCCGGTGGCCTAGTGGTTAGAGCGTCCGCCTCGGATGCGGGAGGTCGTGGGTTCGATCCCCGGCCGAGTCATACCAAAGACTTACAAAAATGGTACTAACAGCTGCCTCAGCAGCAGGGAGGGTGAACCCTACAACTTTTACAGACATATTTTTACAAAAATAACTGTTCCTAGAGAGGCTGCAAATAAGGTCAATAACGCTAAACCGAGCCTTCTAACTATATTATTACCATATAAATAATAAATCGTTTGAGTTAGCTCACCTTTGACTCACTGGGTCACTCAGTTTTTGTCATTCACCCACCCTGCTGCTGTAGTATAAATATTATTAATATGGTCCCTACAACTTTTACAGACATATTTTTACAAAAATAACTGTTCCTAGAGAGGCTGCAAATAAGGTCAATAACGCTAAACCGAACCTCCTAACTATATTATTACCATATAGTTTGAAAACGAATAATAAATCGTTTGGTTTAGCTCATTTTTGTTATTTTATTTTTGACTTTTTGATTTTTGTTATAGTGCGTTTAGTTTACTCGCTGGGTCACTAATTTTTGTCATTCACCCACCCTGCTGCTGTAATTAACCAAAGATTTTATCCAGACCTATACGATATCTGGATCTTGGATCATGTAAATTTATTGTAATAAATCCAAACGGAACAGCTTGTGCTTGAGCAAAAAAGTTTTTAAACTTAATCATATCCATATCCCCTGAACACCAAGTATAATAAATATTCTGTAGAGTATAATTATCTACTCCATTAAACATAACCAAAATATTGCAGTTATCTCTGATCACTTTAGGTATTTGTGTATATCGTTGTGTAACATAAATCACGTCAGTATTTTTGTGACGACCTCGAGAAAATATTCTAGCTGGATTTGTTTGTTTATCCAGCATTACATCATCGTACACCACTAAATTATTAATTAATCCATCTAAGTCATCTACAGACGGGGCTTCATCAATATCGGTAATAAAGTCAACAACATCATCACCATCTTCATTCAGCAATTTTGCATTTTCATTAAAATCTTTAAGTACCTCGTAACAGTGTTGATCATCTACGGATGGTGCTACTAAATACAATTTACTCCATTTTAACCATCGCATTATTAAATTTAATAATAGTTGTGTTTTACCCGATCCAGATGGACCTATTATGATCATTCTTATCGAATTTGGTAATGCTGGATGATGCTTCACTGGCTCCTGTTTTCGTGTCGCCGAAAAGTCAATTATATCCATATAATAAATAATATGGATCTATATTGTGTTCGATGTAGATTATCTACGCCCACTGCTGAACTAACTACAATAACAACAAAAAATAAACGACGCGCATTAACAGGTAAATGTGTAAAATGCGGCACAAAAAAATATAAATTTATCTCTATGTCTGATTCCCTGACAGAGTCAGGGACAAAGTCAAGTACAAAGACAGGTGGAGATATAGCCGCTTTATTAGGAAAATTACCAGGAACTCTGTGGGCTAAATACCCCGGCGAGAAACACTTACCAGGATATAATTATTGTGGTCCTGGAACCCGACTTGACATCCGACTTGATGATCAAGATCAACCAAGACCAGGAGAATATCCAGTAAATAAGATTGATCAAGCGTGTCATGTTCATGATGTTGCGTATAAAAGTAAAGATTTACAACAAAGGCATCTCGCAGATGTAAAATTGATTCATGCATTAAATTCTGTGCCTAATAAATCTGTCAGAGATAAATTAGCTAGTTTTCTAGTAAAATCTGCTATGAAAAGTAAAATAATGCTAGGGGCTGGTAATTAATTATATAAATATTATAATGGAATCCATTTATTATTCCCCGAGAGGATATTGGAGAGGTAAATCAGCTATTAGTAAATTATCTGAAGCAGCAAAAGTTTCACGTTCTGTTGCTGCAGCGTGGTTAGCACGACAGGCCGTATGGCAAATTTATCTACCACCACCTAAAAAAATTCAGTATGCACATTTTGATGTCAGCGTCCCTAATGAGGTTCATCAAGCAGATATTTTATTTTTACCACACGATACCATTAAAATTGGTAAACGTCAGTCACGCACATACAAATATGCATTAACTGTCGTTGACGTTGCAAGTAGATATAAAGAAGCTGAACCATTATCAACAAAGACAGCGTCTGAAGTTTCGTCTGCGTTTGAACGAATTTATCAGCGAGGACCTTTGCGATGGCCACAGTTATTACAGGTTGATCCTGGCAAAGAATTTCTTGGTACAGTATTATCGTTAATGAAAAAACATAACGTTAAAATCAGACGAGGACATACTGAAATTCATCGTGATCAGGCAATTGCTGAACGATTTAATCGAACACTTGCTGAGCGGTTATTTGGATACCAATACGCAAAAGAGATATCTACTGACTTTAAATCCGGTGAGCGATCTCGTGAATGGGTTACAAGGTTACCAAGTGTGATAGCTGCACTAAATAATGAAATTACTCGTGCAACTTCCATGAAACCTTCTAATGCGATCACAAAAAAATATATACCCCGTAGCGATGACAGACAACAACATCAACCAGTATTAGGTAATGTAACTGTAAGATATTTATACGAACCTGGCGAACTTGAAGGTGGTAAAAAAAGAGCAACTGATCCTATATGGAGCGTGACTACACATACAATTTCTAGTGTAGTTAGATCCACTGGTAGACCTCCAATCTACAGATTAGATTCTACAGCCCCTCAACGTGGATTTGTACGTGAACAATTACAGGTAATTCCTAAAGACAAACAATTACCACCACATACAATTACATAACCAGCGCCCCGACGTCGATTACATTCAAGACAGGTCAGCATCACATTATCACGTGTATGACCAAGATCACTATTAATTCTGTCTACGGTAAATTGTCTTGGATTATTATTCGAATATTGCCATAACATATTACAGTTACAACTTGCACAATTATTATTCTGTTGTGTTTTTAGTTTTATAATAAATTCAACATCAATATCAAAGTCACGCTTATTTTTTTTATCACACTGCTTATAACCAAATAGTTTTTTCTTATTACGTCATCGCTAACAGTCTGATCATTATTTTCCGTAAAATTCATAATAACCCTATGTAGTTGAGATATTCTTCTGACTCTAGAAACTGCGAGATAGACTAAATTCGACCATTCAATCCGATCATCTATAATCCAAATATTTGTATCAGAAATAGTTAACCCTTGTGATGAGTGGATAGTTATAGCATATCCTAACGTCCACGGTGATTTATTCATATTCAGCGCATTCTCAACGACATTAATATCGACTAAAACAATATCATTCAGGACAAGATTCTGTACTCGGACATTTTCAGTGTTTCCACCAGGAATTTCAACATCAATATTCTGTTGTCGAGTATCTGCTGGGCGATAACACAAAGGTACAGGTAGATCTGAAAACTTTTCTTTATGTAACAGAAATAATTTATCCTGTAGTTCATCACGAACTATCTTTCTACTTGCAACTATTAAATCAGCGGGATTCCAGAAATTTAGAAATTCGCTCATAGAAGTCTCTGGAATTACTCCGCGCATTATTTCACATTGTACTCTGTCTGGTTGTAATCTAATTAATCTTTTAAATTCCTTCAGCGGTTCATCAATAGCTCTATGGTCGTCATTTATTTCTTCATAATAATCTACGTTATTCTTCAACCATTCATGTGGAGACTGTCCAGTAAAAGGTGGTGGTTGGCCATGATCACCGCACATTATTATAGCAGTATTCTTCGTCAATAGCCATTCAAGAAATGTTTTTAATATTTCTAACGACACCGTGCATATCTCGTCCCATATAATATATTTAGGCACATATTTCTCACCCATTCGTTCGGGAGTCCATGTGTCTCCACACCATCTGAAGAAACTATGATAAGTACACGATTTTACTCCTCGTTGTTTTATTTCTCTGGCGAGTTTATGTGTCGGTGTCAAAACAATTATATCCGAATTATTATTTATAAATAAATTAATCACACGCGTTGTTTTACCTGACCCTCCACATCCATTAAGATAAACAGTTTTATGTCTAGATACAGGATCGTACACAGATGACGCCGATGACTTTGATATTTGATTATTATTTTTGTAATATGTCTCCACAATTTCAACGTCGGCAGATTCAGAATAGCTAAGTATATTCTCCTGTTTTATTCTCCATGACCCCCATTCACCATTACCAAGTAGCGGTTTTAATAAATCCGTATATTTTTTATTTATATAAAACGAATCCGTGGCGACTCTGACAGCATCACGAGGAAATCTATTTATCATAGACAGTAAATTTATAGAAACATATGCTAACATAGATGATCTTAAATGAGTAAATTGTGGTGAGTCACCATCAAGATAACTCACAATTGTACCTAGTTTGGTTCCGTCTGACAAATAAGCATTACTCCGATTTATAAATATGTTTTTTCTGTTGTATCAGCAATTATAAAATCGAGTTCAGCATCGTCCATAATTAATCTTGTACAATGTCTTTTATGATCATAGGCTCCTCCTTGAGTAAATTTACCAATTATCTTTCTACCAAGATCTTTTGCAAGTTTCTCATCATACTCGTCTCTGCATTTACGTATATTATCAGTAATTTTAATAATGTCATCTTCATTAAGATCAGGAAATTCTTTCCTGGCATCATCAATATTAAATCTATTTGGTTCTGGTAACCAAATTTGTTTCTGTGGACTATATGATATAATGGCCTCACTCACCTTCAATAATGTTAAAATTCCAACATCAAGCATATATCGCAATAGTACTATTGGAACCCAACATTTTTCTGAAAAATGTCTCCCAAACCAAATATAAGTAATCGGATGGAGATTTTCTGCAAACTCGAATGATTCTACATGAGCAAATCCGGTTAGATCAAAATCTGGTAAATGTCCGTTTATTGCAACCCTGGTCATTTCGTGTGATGGATGTCCGAATCTCTTAAAGTATTTAGAACATTCTCCGTATCCAAGAAAACTTCCAGGATAACACGCTACCATATCGACGGATATAACGTCGTTGTATTTATATTTAGTATTCCATAATCCTCCGTGTCCATATTCTACGCAGCTTTTCTGGATATCTTCAAGAAATTCCGATCGTGTTGGTTTCCATAAATTTTTCTCCTGAGCGAAATGAGCCGCTACGGATGGAACTGTAAAACAATTATTTAATAATTGTCTAACTTTGACATCGTCTGAAGTATACTTCAGCGCAATCTTTTCCATTTCTACATTAAGAGATTCTATACGGTAAATATCACCATTAGGCCGTACAAACTGATCGTAATTATTATATTCCGAACTCTGAAATAACCAAACGGACACAGGGTCACTTTTACTGATATTTCTGATAAAATCAAATATATGACCATCATAAAATTTAACCGTTCTATCTCGTGGAAATACTGTTACTGCTGAGGTCCATGCGTGCGAATTATGATCAATAATATTTACTGGGGCTCCATTTTTTGTGTATTTTGGTTTATATAAAATCTCTCCCGTCAACGTTTTTACTGTTATTGGAAATCTTAATTTCTTTTCTAGTTCAGCGACATCTTTGATAGATGCTCCGGTATCTTTAACTGATTCTGCCCAAGTATTTATTTTTTTACGTCGTAAATCTGTTAAACCATTACCACGTATCGCATTTGTAAAATGTTCTGTAACCCGCTCAGCTACACAGTTTATTCTCCTCGACGAAGTCAAGGATGACAGTTTCATAGGTTTTAGATCCCCGATGTCAGGTTTATTATTAAGCGGATATATTGCATATACAACTGCAGTTGCTGGATAACTCCGTTCATAATATATCTTATCAACGCCAGTCAGTATTCCGGGTTTAGATTTATTATTTAAGAGAACAATATTATTTCCTGACTGCACACGTACTGGATCGCGTTTATCACGAATAATCCAAATATCTTCTTCTGTATTTACAATAAATTTTATTAAAATAAAATATTTTTGATCATCAAGGTGATTAATAATTATTTTTCCTCGTTTGTCATTCATCATATTAGTAACATTTCCGACTCTGAATGTTGACCATACATGAGTAGCACCATCGTCACGAAATTCATTTTTTGCTTCACGAATACGTTCGGTTATATCCTCATATGTTAATGCCAGATCTTGCATCAAAGTACTAAATTTATATTCTGATAATCGATCGAGATCGAATCTAGCATGTGAAGGTTCAATTGCCGATAATTCCTCCATATAATTAAGACAATTATTTAAATTAAAATTTTGGTGTATATATAATGATTGAAACAAAGAACAAATGTGCTTGGCTCAGAATTGGATATACTTCTCCTTGTAATAAATCGTGTGTGAACAAATACTGCTACTACCATATGCAAAATATCAAAAATGGAAGTACAGGACCAATACCGTGTGTGCAATGTGGTGTTGGAGTCAGAGGAAAAACTCAATTGTGTCTAAAATGTGGCGGAAAAAAATATAGAGAACTAAAACGATATTATGACAAAAAAAATAATACATCTCCAGGTAAATCTCCTATAAAAACCGTAGAAGATTATCTGGTTAGATTTCAAAACAATGATTTAGACAAATAATATTATATATAAGAATGACTCAGACAAATCAAACCTACGATGATATCGACAATGATATTATAAGAAAACTGAAAATTGAGCACTACGAGAAACACGAATTTGTGAAACATCCAACCATTAAAAATTATGAAGCATCCCGAGATGGCATCATCAGGAACTGCAGATTAAAGAAACCGGTTGGTAATCTTGATAATGCTGGTTATTTTAGATTTACCGCTGGGGGGAAAAAATATCTATCTCATAGATTCATATTTGAGTGTCATTTTGGATTGATCAAAGATGGATTTGTAGTTGATCACATTGACGGAAATCCCCAGAATAATCATTTATCTAACCTACAGATTACTACACAGAGTCAGAATACTGCACGTGGAAATACTGGAAAATATCCCAAGATCCCGAGGTCGGTTATATCCATAAATGTAGAAACAGGACAGAAAATAACTTTCCCATCAATTAATGCAGCTGCAAAACATTTTAATATTGTGCCGAGTTCGGTACAACATGTAGCTGATCATATACAAAAATCTGCATATTCAATAAAATACAATCAGAAGATTATATTTGAGTATATCTAACTCTATCTTCATAAATAAATATTTTTTTTACTGTATATAGTTTGACTCTATATTTTACCTTCACCGTCGCTGCTCTCAGTGTCACTCTCATTTTTGACAGAATCAAATAACATAATTTTTCTTAATTGCATTACACGATTATCCACGATCTTCTTTTTC
>JAECUM010049252.1:0-10311 GCA_016617855.1 Megalonaias nervosa
GTTTTTTTTTTTTTTTTTTTTTTACTATAATGAATGAGCACCTGTGATTGTTGTGTAAAGGGTTTTATAGATATTTAATCTGACATACAATAAATATCAATAAATCATATAATTTAGAAATGCCTCACACGAATTATGCTTCCTCTTTCAATCAAACTACTAATATGTATGTATGTATGTATGTATGTATGTATGTATGTACGCACGCATGCATGCATGCATGCATGCATGTATGTATGTATGTATGTATGTATGCATCTTTGCGGGGGGGTGCATGTATGTATGTATGTATGTATGTATGTATGTATGTATGTATTTCAGGATTTAAAATTAATGCATAAAGAAATGTATTAAATAGCCCTGAATGTCTCGAATATCACTCTGAGAGAGTGATTTTGTATTATTTCTTTGCCTTTGTGTTAGATCTTGTCTGAGATAATGAAATAGTAAACAGAGAGTGAAACTGTATTTTATAAGATTCTAGCCACCGCTCCGCTCGTTTTTATTTGATACGCACTGCTCAAAATGATAAAGAACTATATACATATATGTCTCTCTTGTGTTTATCTATCTATCTATATATCTATCAACATCTTCTTTATATCCGGTTTTCTAAATTTATCCTAGATGTTCCAACAGGTTTTAATATTGGTACATAATGTAAATTTTATGAAACGACCTATAGTACTCTACTTTCACTAAAGATCAACTAAGCGATCAGGTGTCAAAATTACATGATTCCCTTTATTTCTGCTTCCATAATACAAAATAAACTAATAACACTGAGACTACTCGCATGTATGGTAGAATGTAATGTTCATTTTGCCCTTTTAGCTCCTTTGAGCCCATGACATCTATCCTAGCTTATATCTTTATGAATTTTAACTTTCCACGCATTTCACGACAGCTGGTTGTATATTGCACAGATGAATACAAAATGCAAGTTCAGCACAATGAATAAATTTACTGAAGCAGCAGTTTCGATCAATAAAAAGGTCTCTGTGTTTATTTTTTTATTTTTTTATTTTTGCAAATCCGCGCTGTTTTGCATCAGTGCTCGTAATTTTCCTTTTCCGTCACCACAGTCTCAAATTGATTATGTGATCTTCAAATGCCACCAAATACAATTTTCTGAGAGCATTGAGACTACTTTGAGCGGCTGCTAACCTGTCGGAATAGATACGTACTCGTAAATGCAGCCGCATCGAAATTAATTGGCAAGCAAAACCACAGACACTACTTATAATCGATATAGCTCCGACAATAATTCCGATTGTTGCACCTACAATTATAGATGTTGCCATGATTCCAGTCACACCAACACCATCACTTGATGGTGACAGGACCACAAATAGTATCTACGACCAAGTACCCGCGTTTGTATTTTATGATCAGTGAAGTTCCCTTCGTAATTTCATCTCGCAGCTGCTGGTCCGCTTCGATTATATTTACACATCAGTAAGACTGAGAGTCCATCATAGCTCTTATCTCATAGTACAATTGGAATACTGGCGGATTTTGTCCTGTTTCATTACGCGCAGGTCCAATAGACACAGGCACTTAAAAAAAACTAACCTGTTTTACTTGTAAAACTGTCACACAGTTATAGAAAATATCTGCCTCTCGAAAACTTAAATTCCAGCGATAGTGCTATCAAGTTGTTAGAACATTTTGTCACCTGCAAACACACCGATTACGACAGAACCTTTAACATCTAACGATCGCCTTTTCCTAAAAACTGCCCGAACAAATGCGTCCTTGTTGAATTACAGTCGACAGGGTTTGTCTTCTGCTACCGTAGCAATGCTGGCTTAACATAATTAACAGGTAGTGTAACCGGTTACATTAGTCATTGCCAGCTCATCGTTGTATGAACAGTCCCGGAGAGTTTCGCATCTGCTGCTCCAGTTAACTCTTAAGCATTTTCACGTGTACATGCGATGTTCCCAAGCTGCCTTCGAGTTGGTAATGGTACATCAGGATGATACTAATGCTGGATTCTATTTGACACTTTACAAGATTATATTTTAGTATGCACGAGGGTTTGATAACAAAATTTTGACGCAGATATTCAACGAAAAGTGGAAACAAATCACAATCGATATTGACATCCTATGTCAGGTCATCCCATCCCGTCGGTAAATTCCGCAATCTCATCACAGTGGCCGGATTTCATTACTTAATCACAAAAATCTAATCTTAAACACAAATATCAAAGATCGTTAAGTGCCCGTCCAGACAAATGCTGCGTCCTTGGCTCTGAATTTTATCTCCCTCGACCAACGACGTCGATATTATTTATATGAACGATATATAAATATTATTATCCATGCCGCCACGCATTACTATCGACCTAATACTCTGGAAGTTATGCATCAAAATTGACATTGCACTCCAGCCGCAAATATAATAACCGGACACGATAAATAAATACGATCCAAACTCGTGCATCTTTAAGAGTTTTCGATGTATCAAAGCCGATTCCTCTACCATCGACAGCGGTAAAAACAATTTGGGTACTTGTTATAACTTTAGCTCTGATGGTAAAATGCTCGAACGTGAGCTCCATTAAGTTACTACACGTAGTGATGGTGTCAGTGGTGGTACCATAGCCATTTGTTGATCTACGCGTCGTTTTGTTGCTGCATATTCCATCGATGTCAGTGAACTCAGCCAGTTTCTTAACTGCAAAGTCGCCTTCCAATTTGACAATAAGATCCTGAATATCCACATTAGATGTTTTCAGTTTGCCAGTTTGATCTTCAAGATTCACAAGCTCGTTTGAATCGACACCAACAATTAGCACCATGTAGTAGTTCAGAGTAACGTCCATAAATGTCAATAGATATTTCATGCAATATTAAACTCACTTTAATGTGAAATCAATACGTGTTTGCTGGGTTGTTGAACTCTGAAGTGCACACAAAGGCTACAATGACAAGATGAATGCATATAGGACCATCCAACCGACTTTGTACTGGTATAGTCTAATAAAATAACGGTTATCGTCCACATTCACCGTGCTTAGATAAATAATTAGCAACTTCAGCTGTAGGTGCAAGTCCATATGATTCAAAATACAAACGATTTTGAAGTGTTATCACGTATGCGACGGAATTAGTGCCAGGACTTGTCAAAACCAGATTTTGCCATTGCGGGTAAATAAAGATTGGTCAACGAAGTGATCATCTGCGACCGTGTAATTGAAGACCTTTGCCTGGTAATCGAAGGCATTTTCCTTTTCTATGCGCACTCCAGCTCCGTTTCTAGTGCCATACTGGTGCAGTTCCGACAGCCACTAACGCTGCACATTATGCAACCGCTGAAGACGCTGCCGCCAACAGTGAAGGAGTCAAGAAATGGCAATACTCCATTTGTGACATCTCTGACTTGGATAATGTTAATGTTACAGATATGCTATTGTGTTTGCCCGTATGAAGCAGAGTGAGCTGTGTTTAGGTCAACCACACGGGGACATTTCCGGTTTATTTTGCTGGAGAACCTTTTAGTGTGACCCCAGAATTGTTTTTGATTGGGTTTTCATTTTTCCAACTGATTCTCACTACGAATTTTCCACTGGTGCATCGATTACTCTCATTCGGTCACCAGCACCCTCCAACAACACCGTTTTGTCAGAATGTATCACAGCATAACATTTATAATTAACACTGCCAGCGGAAAGTGCACCGACACTTACATGAAAATACATATATACAACGGACTGTCTAAACAATTCCAGATGTTCCCGCGAAAAGTAATAAACTGGGTACAACGTAAGAAAGCCCTGTTGGGAAATCTGCAGACCCCTGTCCATGTTTTTATGCCGCTCAATATACGACCACAGATTGTGATATGCATGTACAATATAATTGTATATTTGTACAGATAAGCTGAACTTTTTCAGAGGGTTCCAGCTGACTGTTTAATCGCAAGGAAACCTCGGTCACTTATAAGTGGTCAAATACCATTTTGTTATGCTCTTGGTTTTAGCGCAGTAAGAACATGTTTAGTGCTTACTTGCCATGTAAACATTTCCACAATAATAGTTGGTGGGTTTGCATCCGTGGTTTGAGCAAGAAACGACAGCTTTTAATCGATTCCAGATTGCATCAACGATAACAAACTTGATTCTGAAGTTAGTGAAGTTGATTGGACGGGCATCCACAAAGTTAAAGTTGACAACTCAACTTTTCCATCAGCACCTCCTATGCGCCAAATTGCATCGTTGAAATTGTTCTTACGAAATAAGGTGACCGTGAGTTTGGTTCCAAAAAAGCTTGCGAACATCTCTATAAAACCTAAATATTTGATGAAGAGGAATAGCACACGAAGATGTCAACGAGGCTCCAATGAGTTGTGATCGACGCTGAGCAAATCCAAGGTTGAAATCAGGATAAGGTAAAGGTACATTTTGTACAGCTCCATCAGCATCGCTGGCAGCATTTTGAGGCCGTCTAATTATATTTAGTCTTTTGTATCTGCAAGATCACTTACATCTTTGACAAACATCATTGTTGGGCCAAGTCCAATAATTGTTGTTACCAAGTCAACGTTGTCCAAAATTGATTCGATTTCCTTTCCATCGATGGAATATCGTGCATTGTTAAACAACGACCACAAACAGCTGTTGACAAATCCCACTTATGCATTTGCACCATAATTGTTACTGCGTCATGTACAAGTTTCCCCTCAACTTCCCAAAATACGTCATATGGAAAGAAAAACCTGGACGTGTCCTGCACTTGCAATTCTGTTTTTAATTGATTGGGATTCTTGGTGAGTAGTGCTGCAAATCTCTTTTGCTTCTATCCACTAACACAGGCGCACCCATATCAAATGCTGGATCAGATATATATTTGATCTGAGCCATACTGATAATATACATTATTGATTTTCGTTAATAACAATACGTTACAGCTCCACTCCTCATTGCTAGATTTGCATGTGCTGAACCTAACAAAAGTTCTTGAGCGGTTTCATTCGATCCACAGCAGGACTTCGTTTAGCAAATTTTACAGCGGGTGAGATTCTAGCTCTAAGTACCTTGAGTGCGCCCGGAAATAATTCACGAACAATACCACTGATGCCAGTTCTATAATATGTCACGTACACGGGTTTTCTCGTATTCATAATGCGAATGGGTTTCTCACGTCCACGTATGACTGTCATTGTTATGTTTAAATTTCAGGTCGATCTCTAATGTATAGTTGTGGCGTCAATGCTTCACCGCGCAAATTATCAAAGTGCAAGTCTTGATCCACAAGGGAAAAGGAATATGTGTTAAATTTGCTTGCGTTGTTGAGATAATCCTCACAATGAGAGGCGCGATATAATATCCAGTCCCTTTATGTCCAACTTTCAAAATTTGCTTATTTTCGGGAATATCGTTGGGCCAACCAAGAAATCATCTCAACGACTACAATCCAATGTTAACCAGATATTGTGGAGAATACAATGGCGATAACAGAGCTGAGTGTGGGATCATGTTCAGGTACGCAAAGTTTAAAATCCTTGACAGTTAACACCGAAATTTGACGGCGGACCCCATCATTGATTCAGATACGATCTACGTACCTGAAGGAAGTTCCACAATACCCAAAGTCGACGATCCACGATCTGCTGAAAACACAAATGAATTGTTCGCTGGCATACCACCAAACGGTTGGGATCAGATTTTGAGCCAACTGTCATACACTCGCAGCGATGCTAATGCTATCTCAAGTGTGCGCGATCCACCAGTTGTCAGAGATGCAAAAAACGTCACACCAAATTCTGGCCTTATTGATGAGATTGTGATCATCGAGGTAACGCTCTGTGTTGTATTTACAAAAACCTGTTGCATCTCATCATATATTTCACACAAAACACGAAATGTTTCAGCCGCCTCAGAACTGATCATTGATGAAAATCGTTCGTCCTATGCAAGATGAATATCTTCAACAAGTTCATGAACCAGTGCACAATATGTATTTCCTTCCATACGATGATTGTTTCCGTTGTTCCTTGAAGGCTTCATTGTTTTCGAATGGTCTTTGTGTTTTTTCCGTAACTAGTCCATTTAACGCTTCGAGGAGTGGTGTTATACGTCAACGTTTGGGTTGTCACTTCGGTTCAAGTATGGTTAAATCGTTTTCATTCTTTGTTTTTGCTGTGTTACGCACTGGTGATTGTTGTTCTTCATATTATTGTACAGCTGCTTATATTACAGTGATTGGTTGAGGTATTAGCGACAAGTGACTTTCTTCTGGCAAAGTTTGTTGTGCTTGCATCACTGGCTGTAGCGTGTACAGTGCCAAATATTCTCCCCATAATGTTCCACCTCCTTAAGTTTTTTTCGTATGTAAATGCATTAAGCCTTGCTACAAAAAGGTTTCCTCTGATCATTGGTAGCTTGTTTCTTCCAGTAAATTCCCTAAATACCATTTTAGACAATTCAACAGTCATGTATTTATCATGTGTCTTTGTTGGCCTTTTTCTCATGTACTCTTCCCAGTTATCAGATCTGTTAAGAACGACATTTACAGGATTTGTAAAGATCTCCTGGTAAGCTATTTCGTTAAAGAATTGATCTTGTGTTTTCAACTGTGACGTATTAGTGTGGTACGTCTGGTATTTTTGGCACTTGCCTCTCTAACATCATTGTCCAGTTAACCATTGTGTTTGCCAAGTACGCCAGCGGATTCTCCAATACATCATATGACTTCCTCCATGTCCTGTGGAGAAAGCGTGATAGCCTATGATATTGTTATCGTGGTTTCTTTTATGAACTGGATCAGGTGCTACTTATGTTCCTTTTATTGCTGCTCCTTGTTCCACTGTGACCTTTGTAGCCTTTTTTAATACACTTGGCATGTTCGTCTATTTTCTTTGTGGGTTTAATCAGCGGTGCAAAAGCTTGTTCAAACCCATCTATGATGTCTTCTCATGCAGTCTGTCACGACTGTAACATATATTTTATATTTTCCAGTTTTCTATCACATTTTGAATCAAATTATGATGTTCGTGAGCAGCTTTATGGCATCGCTTCCCATACTCCTGTATGACATAACTGGCGTACATTTTATTTGATATCTTTATTTTTAGTTTGGCGTGTCCAGAAAGGCACGATATTTACCCCGGCAATTTCCGGTCAAATCAATGGTGAGAAAACATAAGGGTCCTAGGTGAACCGAGCAAACACTGTACGAAATCCATCCCACGTGTGGTCAGCGGAACACTAAGTCCAATGAATGTTTCCAAGACCAAACGCGTCAATACCACGAAATATCATCAGCAAAAGTAGTCTCGAATTACTTAAGGTATATGTGCTATCGTTGAGACAAATAGATGACGTTAGTGTTTTGTTTCGGCCTAGTAAAAATATTTGTGCGGGATTGACCTGATTTTGACGTATCACATTGCTGTACACGATAATATTGTTTTTATTTCCATCTAAATCGTCAATGGTAGGTACTTCGTCAGTTTTGGTAATGAAATGGATGGTTTTGTTGTTACTGCTTTTGAACGCTTTTTTGAATATCTTTTAAAACATCATAACACTGTTGATCATCAGCTGATGGCAAAATCATCCACAAACGATACCATGTGAACCATCGTAAAACCATATTCAGCAACAGTTGAGTGTTTCCTGATCTTGCGGTGCCAATGACTGGCGCAAAGCCTCTCAGCCATCAATTTTGCGAGAGCAAGTACAAGTCATTCCAGCAGATACTAAACAGCAACCAGGATTTTGATTTGACACATTAGCCAGTATCAGCCGTAAATTGGCTGTCAACAGCACCAAAAGCGTAATTGGTGATTCCATCAAGGTGTATCCATCGCTTAGTAACAATAGGGGACAAATTCACTTTAGTGCACCCATGCGATGTTTCTTTTCATCGGATCATATTTGCTGTGTACGCAAAATCACGTCGGTCCCGAAGTCCAGGTACCGTTCGCATTGGAGATTGTATTGCACAATCACCGGTGGAACACCGTTTGCTTTCTTTTTATTTTCAGAGTCGTATGGTCCAGCCACATTTTGGGTCGAAGTCACACATAGTCTTCGATTAGTTTACCCTCACATACACCATATTGACCCGATCCTGATAAAACGGTTTGATCTTATCATAGAATAACTCATACATATGTAGCTTCGACAAGTCCAATACGGACGAACCAACATAAAATGGTTTTGTCAGCGATGGTCTTGATTGTTTACTGTGAATGACAATAAGTCCATCATCAAAGATTTTACTAGATTCAAAGGGTGGGACAGTAATTTTCCTTCGAAGTTGGTCTTCTTCACTATCAAGGAGACGATCGATTCGTTTGCTCAGATTATCCATGGTTTTCCCCAATACGACATTGTTCATGATACTTGATAAAGTCTTTTCCAAAATCATTGGTAGCTTTAGTTCTCAGATTCGTATTCATCCAAGCTTGCTGACAAAATCTAAGCACGGGACTTTGATTACACGTATACTCAAAAGCAGGTACAACTGCAGATTTAGCACGTGTAATACATGATTGTATTTGGTCCTAAGACGTGGTACCAGTCTGGTGCATTCAGTGTATTTGCGTCCGGATTCGTGGACTGTCGTGGACTGATACGAGGACAACCATGTACCAGGAACCAACAACGCTTTTGGTGCAAGTTGATAATCATTGTGAGCGTCATGTAAATGCTCAAAATATTCAAGACCAATTTCAAAGAAATATCCGTAGTCACTGTTGATGTGTAATCATGCACGTGTCTTGGTAGATTAATGTGCTCAGGTTCGATCCACTTAAATCCAAAAACGGAAGTGGTTGCATCACTGCTAATCCATTAGGTTATTCTCATTTACATACATTACGTAACTGTTGGGGTTGTTGCCGCGTATCTGTGACTTGATATTGATATTTCGCCATGAAGTGATAAATAGATGCCGATCAATGTCAGTAACCAATTCCAGGGCTATTTTGGTTTTGGTCAACAATACATCCCAACCCATACCCGGTGACGAGAAGTAATGCACAGCAATCGAGCTTGTACACGTGCATGGCAGCATCATGACATTTCTAAAACACATCAGCGAGCAATATCATATCAGTGTGCAAATACAGATCGCGATAATAACCGAAGTGTTTGTACTCGAAAGATGACCAAACTTTCCTTGAGTATTTGTAATCACTTTTTGAAATACCATCACGTGACAACAAAGAATACAACGCCTCCATCGGTGGCAACCGAGTTATAGCAAATTTATTCCAGTCACTCGTGTACTCGTACACCTTTTTTCGTTATCAAATCCCTATTGGTTGGACAGTATCGACGAGTAATTACAAAGTTTTCCACCGTCAGCTTCTTCACTAACTTGTCCAGGACGACTTAATAAAATATAATGAATCGATAAACTGCAATTGTCCCAGCCGAAACGTCATGTATTGTTCCATGTTGTAGGGGATCACGCTTATTGGTGTGTGTGATTCCCCAGCTGCTGTTTTCATTATTATGTGGCTATCATACCCACGCAAGTTTCGAAGCACCACGGGGATGTTTGTTTTGTTTGGATAAATTTTAAGCTTCAAATTACATGCTTTGTGTGGAGCATCTCCATACGCACCAGCGATGTGACAGAGATCACGAACTTTGTCGTCAGTGGAAGCGAAAACTTTTCTATAAAGCCAGCAGTGAGTGGCTGCGGAGAACTCACGAATGTGATCATCAATAATAATCATGACTGCTGGTGAATAGAGCTGCTGCCGAATCCATTTTGCCATAACTTAGATCGATTTAAGAAGTTTCTCAACTGTGTCTGGAGTATCCTGGGCACGATAATGGACGGGTAGCTCAGTATTTCCAACACATCGAATTACTACAGCAGAACTCGCATGGGATTTGTTCAGCGATTCGCACAGTTCTATCGATATCAGACTCATTTGTGTCATTGATAGGGGCACTGGACGCGTCTGCCACTTTTCACCCTCTTATGTATATTCCTCTCTCTTATTATTTATGTCTGCCTTCCTCTCTTTTCACACACATACGCAGATACAAACGAACATACGCACATAGATGTTACACATCAAAATTTTGGCTCTACGAACGACAGTTCACTTTGTTTCAAACAATATACGATTATTATAAGATTAATGTCCTTTGACTTTTATGTATAGATCAAAAAAGGTAATATTTTTTGGAAATATTATTATATGAAATAAGATGTTGAGTGTATCTGCCAAATGAGAAGTTAGATTAATCACATAGTAATATGTATTCACTCTTTATGCCTGAAATAAGCATATACAAAAATGTATACATCCTTTCAAATGCTGATATATATATAT